>WBMV01006907.1:572196-684692 GCA_013396655.1 Campylorhamphus procurvoides
GCCCAGTGCCCGCGACCTGCAGGTGAGGGGGCGGAGGGGGCGCCCACGGCCGGGCCGAGCGCCGCGTCCCCTCGGGGGCGCCCCAGGCCTTCCCTGGAGCCGGCGCTGAGGGCGGGGGAAGGGGCGCGGCGTCCCGGCCGGGCTGCCCCGGAGCGGGCTCTGAGCCCAGCCGGCCGCTTGCCTTCCTCCCGCACCCCGCGGTGGGCGGTGGGAGGGGAGGGGAGAGCACCCCTGGTGGAGGAGCACTAGGCCCCTTGGGGCACGGAGGGTGGAACTGGGAGGGCTCTCCCGGCACTCCAGTGCCCGAGTTTGAGTTGCACTTGCAGTTCTTTCGGCGGCGTTGTATGCCGATTGTTGGGCAGGAATGCCTTGCCCCGCATGCAAATGCCAGTCTGCACAGATGCGGTGTAAGACCGAGGACAAGACCTTTTCCCTGGTGTACGAGGGGAAAGTAGAGTGTGGTCACAAATGTAACTCAGCACTAGTACTTAAGGGCTTAATTACAAGTCCTTTTAGCAGCATTCATTTTTTGTATGGAACTTTGTCACTGTATGAAGGTTTGAAATCTTTTAGCAACAACTCGGTTGGAATACAGGTTAAACATTTAGTAATTGAAACTGTTGCTGTTTTATTAAGAGAAAGATGGATATAGGTGGGGTTTCTTCTTGGTTACTCTTGGGAATTTTCACCTTGTTGAAGTTAGGTTTGCTACAATCACAGGATGGTTTGGGTTGGAAGGGACCTTAAAGATCATCTGGTTCCAACCCCCTGCCGTGGGCAGGGACACCTTCCACTAGACCAGGTTGCTCAGAGACCCATCTAGCCTGGCCTTGAACACTTATCTGCCAGGGATGGGGCATCCACAACTTCCCTGGGCAACCCATTCTGGTGCATCACTACCTTCTGAGTAAGAAATCTGTTCCTAACATCTAATCTAAATTGCTCCTCTTTTAGTTTAAAACCTTTCCACCTTGTCCTATCACTATCTGCCTGTATAAAAAGTGGCTCTTTCACCTTTTTTTATAAGCCGCCTTTAAGTACTGAAAGGACTCACTGAGGCCTCACTGGAGCCTTCTCTTCTCCAGTATTATTGTTGGATTAATCTCCAGTATTGCTTTATTACTGTTAAAATATGTAACAGTCTGTGTTAATACTTTTGGTTCATAAGGTCTTGGTCAACTGAAGCAGACAGGCATTTTGGGTAGATTATTATTGAGAAAGTGTTAAAACCCAAGCAAGTACTCCTCTGGGCTAGGGTGGCTGACCATCCATCCATTGGGGGTCTCACCAGCACCTCCATCCCTCCAGCCATCTCTGTACTTGATTTGTTTTGGCACCATAAGATAACGTGGTATAAGAAAATCACAGAAGCATGACCGTGCCCTTTTACACTACCTTAGCATCCCTCAGTATTTGGATCAGGAATATTACAGGGTAGATCTTTGCCTGTTCCTTTTAGTGTCTTCTTATGGACATGTTGTCTATGACTTTACATATCTAAAAGCTATTGCTTGTATCCTCAGATAGAATGAAGGTCTTTAGTTGTTTTCTTGAGCTATCTGTTTAGTCAGTTTAATTTTCTTAATAGGTATAATTCTTCAGCTCATATTTTTTTTTCCCTGCCAAAAATGCCTCACAGTAATATGGGATTAATATCCTGTGTTTATAGCAATGTGTTTTGAAGGACAGATGATGTTCCATTTTATTTAAATGTGTATTCCTTCAACATGAAACTGCAATAAAATTGTAGCCTAGTACATTTCCTGGTGTGTACAATAAAATGTTAATGTCAGTTGCATGGTGTGAACTCGATGATCTGGGGACAGAACTAAACATGATTTGACAAGGTATTATTCAAGACAAAAGTAAGATTGCTAAAAATGGCATGGTAAATGTCCCTCACACAACTTCCTAAAAATGAACTTGCCACTGATATGGCAGCATTTAGGGAATCTTTATGAAAAAGCTGTCTGGGTTTTTTTGAAGTATTTGCAACGATATCTAGAATTCAAGTCAGAAAAGCCACATTCGTTCTTCATTCCAGTACAAGCTTGTTTGAGTTACATTTTTTCCATTTCTGTGTAAAATGTTTGTAATATTTATTATTTGCTGCCCAGGCTTATCAGAGGGTTACGTAGATACTTTATTTCGATTTGTTTACATTAGTGAGCTGATGCTTAATATCTGCATGTGTGATATTGAATCTCATACAGGCTTAGTGTAGCTAGGGAAGCAGTGTGAACAAAATGACAGTAGAGTACGAGTTGCAAGTCCGAATGGCATATAACCATGGTGGGGGTTTTTTTCATAAAGCAGAAAGGAAGTTGCATTCTAGTTGAGGTTTCTTACATTGATGTTTCTAATTTTCTGGAGAGATGCATGTTTCACATTAATTTTTGTCTTATTACTGTTGCACATGTAATTCTAGAGTTATAGACTTCTAAAAAGAGTTCAATTTCCTACAGCTGGCGTTGGCAGAGTTATATGAAGATGAAGCTAAAAGGCAGTCCTTGTGTTCTGACAAACCAACAACTACAAAGATCAGTAACCCAAAAGTATCACAGAGGTAAGATATGCTTTGTACTTCAAAAATGTGTGGATAGGTGCTGTATTAGCTCACAAAACTTTGTCGTGCTTGCCTGATCCCCTTCTTGTATAAAAAGTGATCTAAAGCTGTTCATAATCCAGAATTGTGAATTCTGCAATAATTCATCATCTGTCTTCTCAGAATGCTTTTTAAATTGTATTTATTTAAGAGCCTTTGTGCTATATGGTATTCCAAAACACTTCAAACCCACTTCAGATAAGACTAAGATGCTGTAAGTGAAATGCAGTGTTGCTCTTTGTTTACACAGACAGAATTTGAAAATTTGCTGTATCAGAAAAGTACTGCAGTTATTGGCTTCTTCAAAATTCAACAAATCAGTTCTTTATGTGAAACTTGCAAGTGAGCTGCTTTTAGTGTTGTACTTATGTCAGTGCCCGATGAGACAAAGAGTAATTTGAAAAATTATTAGTAGGTTCATTATTAGGCTGCTAGGAAGTGAGAGAAATAAGAGGGACTTCTTAATGAATTTGTTTGGATTGGGCAGATGGAAGGAAAGATGCATAACTATATATAAATCCAGCTTTTGCTAGTTTGCAGTGCTTGCAGTTCACATAGCGGTTGAAGTTTCCATGTAGTGTTGAATTTTTTATAAAGAAATCTTGCCAATTTTTAATTAATATTTTTTAAATCACATGAAGAAGAGGAGTCTTTATAACATTACTGTCAGTAATGCCATAACAAGTCTTGTATTTGGCTTGTCTTTCATTTGCTGCCAATATGGATGTCTCTGTTAAAGGATGTTAAGCAAAAGAAAGATCTTAGCCACCAGAGTCATACTTTGAGTGCATCTTGAAATCCAGATCTCATCAGGAAGAGAGATTTTAGCGCAGTATGTTACACTTGGAAAATAATATCTGTTTTGGTTACTTTTTGTTGGCTTGTTCTGCTGAAACCACCTAAGCTGACTAATCAGCTACATAGAACAAAGTTTACAAACAAATAAGCAAACAGCTCCCTTTACCCACACGTATCATGAAGTTACAACTTCCCACTCCTAACCAAAGGAAAATACCATATCTCAAATAATTCAGTGTGATAGCTGGCAAACACTTGTTCTTTGTGGGCAATCAGACTGGAATCTGTCTGAGAAAGAAGAGATGGCTGCTATTTGCATGGTATCTCAAAAGAGATTTTTCTTTTAGTAGACTTCAGTTTGCTCTTGGATGAGCAGTGTATTAATTGCAAGGAAACATAGTGCTGCTTTTGAAGTTACCTGCTTAGCCTGCCTTCCACAGTTGCAGGTGTAGAAGATGCCTCTGGGCCCTTCTGTCATGTTGTGTGAGCTGCTTTGAGAAACCTACAACTATTGGCACAGAAACACAAACTTCCAATGCCACAAAGGAAGAAAATAGAATTGAC
Organism: Campylorhamphus procurvoides; assembly: GCA_013396655.1. Lineage (NCBI taxonomy): Eukaryota > Metazoa > Chordata > Aves > Passeriformes > Dendrocolaptidae > Campylorhamphus > Campylorhamphus procurvoides. The sequence continues at coordinate 576,164 of WBMV01006907.1, forward strand.
TTATTAAAATTAAAAGTGTTTCTAGTGCACATGATCTAAGACCATAATAATATCTTTTTTACTGAAAACATAATTAGAACCAGATTCTTCACTGAGATATAGAATTACATTACTTCATCAACACTGATACTTAAAAGAAGGGATGGCCAGCTCTGCTACAGTTTCATTTCAAAGGTATAGTAACCAGGTAAATTGCATAAACTGAATTAGTGAGCTACCATTACTCATGTAGCAGATTGTATGTATGTTCTTATCCCATGGTAATTGGCTACCTCATAAACATCTTATGAGTCTTATCCTACAGGATAAGAGCGTGTATCTGTCCAGCTTTTCCTGGCACTGTGCAACTGACAGCCCTGGCTTGTCAATCAGTCCCTATCATAAAACAGAGTCTGATTCTACATTTATATCATCTTTTGCAAGTCTCTGTGATGTTGTCGTTCAAAGTATTTTTAAAATTGTGTAAACTAGAAGTGAAAACTACCTTTTAGTTTTTAGGATCCTCATAGATAGGGACTCCAGGACATCAAGGAAAGTCAGTGTTGACTGGGCAACTTACCCCGTGACAAAAAGAGCTAAAATGTGGAAATAATTTGACGTGTAATTAATTCTTGTAACCTGGATTCTGAAACAGCTATTGAGCTTGCATATATCCTGTGTTGTCAGTGGGACCAACAGTGGCATAAAGTAGAATTCTGCATAACCTATGCTAGAATAGAATAGTTGAGTTGTAATAGACTTGCAATGACCATCCAGTCCAACTGTTACTGCAGAATGACTCTGCCATATATATGGCCTTTCCTGCTTATGCACTAGGAAACATTCATGGCTATGTACCTTGGCAAAAAAAAAAAAAAAGAAAATAAGACCAAAAAAGCCACAACAACTCGATATCCTTAGTTTTTGAAAAAGTAGTAGTTTCAGAATTCATTTAGAGATGAATTACTTTGTGAAGTGTATATACCAGTCATCTCCAAATGTTTTCTTTTATTCTCTTGACAGTCTTAAATTGGATTCTCTTAGAAGGTTGAGAAAACCAGAGAGAAGCATGAGCGATGACAAAGAAAACCAAAGGTATTTCTAAACCAGAAAAAAATAAATCATTTAATAGTTGTGAAACTAACTGGGGGTTTTGTCACATTCATACTTTGCTCCCTCCTGTTTTTTCAAAATGCCTGTGAGCTAGGTCTGTCCTGCAAAGTAACTGCAGGGATGCTATGTGACTTATTAAAGTTAAGTGTTAACTGTACACTGTTCTAGTAAAACTGTTAGCAGAATCTGACTGTGGTGACATAGGACCTGTAGATGCCTTAACACATGACTGTATGGTTGTAAAGTGTGTAACTTAGACTTGTACTCAAAAGCTTTTTTACTTTTTCTCAAATGTCCTGAGTTGTTCTTTGTATCCATTGTTCAAGTATTTGAGTACTTCCTTTCTTGAATGCAAATTATGATGAGAATTGTTGTTTATCTTCTTATCATTATCGTTCTTTTAAATCTTATAATTAAAGATTTTCTATATAAATGGCAGTTGGGATAATAAATACAGCTTTATGTACAAAGGGGAGATGTTACTAAGGGAGTGACAATTAGTTACTTTATTAAAGCACTATGGTTATATAGTATCTTCATACCCCATACTGGTTTTTGGTAAATGTAATTATTATGGAATCAACAGGTTTTGAAGTCATTGGCCTGAGAGACAGTTTTACGTGGATTTCTCTTACCCCAAGTGGTTAAGTGTAAAAGTTGAGGAAAGTAAGAAACACTTATTAGTTATAAATGCTTCCTGTAATCAAAGACAAAACACTCAGGTTCGCCAGATTATATACTTACATGCATATTTTTTTACAGCATCTCTTCCATTGGTATTTAGAGATTATAGTGCCTTTCTCAATATAATTCTCAAGGAATATCTTGATCGTCATAATCAAACAGGTGCAGTTTTGAACTATTGAACTATTTTGAATTATTTGTAGTTTAACGTTTCATCTTCAAGAGCTAATAGGACTGTGGTGAAGGAATAAACCACAAATTAGCTTTCACAGCAGTTTCTGCAAGTTTTAAAATGTCTTGAAAGTTTAATTAAATTTATTTAAAAAAATCCATTTCTGATATTGGCAGGAAGGGGAATATGCTAGATCTGTGGATTAAAAAGTCAAATTGTGACACTGTTCAAGTTTTCCTGAAAAAGTTTTATGCTCATTCTGCTAACATGGTGTTAGTTGTGACACTACATTTTATCCAGCCCAGGCACAGTCCCATGCACAGGACACCCCTGAGGAGTGTCTTTCTGGGAGCAGGTGACATCCACGTGAGATGGACAGCTGCATCAGGATTGTGCACACTTATAACATAGGGCCCTGCCCTCTAAGCTCTGGGATCTGTTTCAGAAAGCACTTTTTTTGGTTGTTCGGTGTAGTGCTGCTTGGATTACTGGGAAGGTCAGAACCAAATGGAACATTTCTGTGATAAAATGAAAAGGTTTTGTTCCAAATTTGTCTCCTTGTTCATCTTTTTTTCTTTGGATGGAAAGAGAAAAATTATGCTTGTCATTTAAAGCATTGTTGCTTATGTACATTGCTACTCTAAAGATTTTATTCAGGTGACTCAGAATATAGAGGATTACAGATTTCTGGGACTTCTAATAATCCGAGTAAAATTGTTGCTGAACTCTTCAAGGAAGCAAGAGAACATGGGGCTGTCCCGTTAGATGAAGCCTCAAGAGCATCTGGTGATTTCGGTAAAGCTAAGGTAAAAGTTAAAAAAGATGTTTTGATCTCTGTTTACATTAATGTCTCTGAAACTCATCAAACCACATGAAAGCAAGTCCACCTTTTTGCTGTTTGCAAATAGCAGAGGATTTGCTCAGCACAGTTGTGGATTGTCTGTGCTCCAATAGCTCGCTCTAGAAAATAAATGGGAAGAACCACACAATTTCAGAAAATATCATTAGAAATCACCATGAACTGGAATTATTTGCTTTGGTTTTAATTACAATTGATAAAAAAAGAAACCAGACTAAATTTGCATCCCAAATCAAAATCTCTTACCTGTAGAATTGCTTCTAGAGAATAATGGTCAACAGTTCAGTGTACAGATGGAGACTAGTGACAAGGTATCTGTATTGCAGCCAGTGCTGTTTAATAACTTTATCAGTAACATAGACAGTAGGATCAAGTGCACCCTCAGCAGGTTTGCAGATGACACCAGGCTGAGTGTTGTGGTTGACATGCCTGAGGGGTGGGATACCATCCAGGGTATCCTGCACAAGCTGGAGAAGTGGAGCTATGGGAACCTCATGAGGTCAACAAGGCCAAATGCAAAGTGCCACACCTGTATCAGGGCAAACCCCAGTATCAATACAGGTTGAGACATGAACAGATTGGGAGCAGCTCTGTGGGGAAGGACTTGGGGGTACTGGTAGATGAAAAACTAGACATGGCCCACCAATGTGCACTCACAGTCTAGAAAGCCAAACATATCCTGGGCTGCAAGAAGCATGGCCAGCAGAGTGAGGGAGGTGATTTTGCCCCTGCCCTCCACTCCAGGTGTGAGACGTCACCTGGAGTACTGCATCCAACTCAGGTATCCTCAACACATGGAGGACATGGACCTGTTAGAGTGAGTCCAGAGGAAAGTCACAAAAATAGTCAGAGAGCTGAAGCATCTATCCTATGAGGAAAGGCTGGGAGAGTTGGGATTGTTCAGCTTGGAGAAGAGAAGGCTCTGGGGAAACCTTATTGCAGCCTTCCAGTGCTTAAACGATGCTTATTAGAAGATGGGGACAGACATTTCAGTAGGGCCTGTTTTGATAGGTCAAGGGGTAATGGTTTTAAACTAAGAGAGTAGATTTAGCCTACATATAAGAAAGAAATTTTTTCAACAAGTATAGTAAAACACCAGGACAGGTTGCCCAGATGGATGCCCCATTAGTGTAAACATTCAAGGTCAGGTTGGATGGGGCTCCGAGCAATGTGTTATAGTTGAAGATGCCCCTGCTTGTTGCAGGGGAGCTAAGTGACCTTTAAAGGTCTCTTCCAACCCAAACTATTCTATGATTCTTACATCTGAAAAAATGTACAGAATAGAAACTGAAATGCATCACACAAAGCTTGCTTAGCCTGATTATGCTTACTAGGTATAATTTTCCACTTAGAAAATGCATGTTATAACAGAATATTTGCTTTTTATCAGAGAGGCAAGCTTGTGGATGCTTCTTTTTTTGAACCTAGGTAAGAATTTTAATAAACTTGTTCAGATAATTATTTCAATAAACTTTTCTGTGTATTTTTTCAGTCATTTTCTGGTGGTGGATATAGGTTGGGTGACTCATCACAAAAGCACTCTGAATACATATATGGAGAAAATCAAGATGTAAGTAAATTCTGAATAGCAAACAGAACCTCCAACAGATGTCTGTTTAATCATGTTTACAGCTTGAAGTGCCAGTATTGCTCTAACTATGTCTGTGAGAAAAAAAATATCTAACTATTGAATATGTGTTAAGTATAAATGGTTAAAGTGTCCAAAGAGAACAGATGTTCACTGGATATCCCAAAGGCCTCCATTATGGAATTGTCATGTGTAAATTACTTTGAAATTCTTAGCACACCTTCTCTTCAGTTGCTTTCCACCAGCTGTTGTTCTGCATTCTCTTTGCTATGCTAACATTTTAATCCTGGGAATTGATTCTTGCTGTGGCTTGCAAAGTAGCCAATCTCAAACTGGAGGGCATGGGTGTATTCTAGGAAAGGTGAAGTAGCATGTTAGAGGCCTTTTGAAATTGTCTGGCCTTTCTTTCCTATCACTTAAAAAGCAGGAAGTGAAGGAGAGGGTGAGGAAAAACAAGGTTCTATGCACTTTGAGATTTTTGTGAATGGTTGGAGCAAATACTAAACTCATTTAGAAACAAGCCCAAGAAATAAGTAAGGCCAAGAATTGAATAAGGATGTAGTTCTGGCTGGGGTGTGCTATCATGTCACACTAGGAGCTGCTACCTTCTAACTCTCCTAAGCAATCCTTCTATTCTCCAAGTAATAGCCAAAAACCTGTGGGTTTACCATAACTGGGAGCAGGGATAGTTTTCCAAGGAAAGGCCAGTTTTGTTGGTTAGGGAAGGCTAGTTATGCTGGATTGCAAGGCAGTTACAAGGAACAGGTGCAGGCTCAGAAGCTGAAAGGCTCTGGCTGGACCTTATATGTAGCAAAATAAGTAAGAAGGGAAGGAAGCTGGTTTCCAGGATTCTCAGCATTTGAACTGAATGGAGCTAGTATCAAATTCATTGGAGTTCAGTATGTAATAATTTGGAAAAAGAGTAGTTTTGGCTGTAGTAGATGTATCAGCAGTAATTTGTAATATTGTGAGTTTATTTCTTAATTTATCAACAAATATGTTTACTGCTTTTGAAAGTAGTTGAAATTCTGTGAAGATGCACAGTCACTGTATCATACTTGGTCATGGATAGCACATTAAGAGATTCTTTTTCCCCAGGTGTAAAAGTGGTCTCAAAGCAGATAGTAGTTATTTGCTTTTTAAAAAAAAGATTCTAACAATCAGTTACAGTCTGGTCCTCTGTTCTTATTTTGTTGTTTGCATTCTTGTTTGTGATCTGGTACAAAATCTGTTAAGTGTAGTTCAAAACTTGTACAACTAATCTGGATGAAATTGCACTGCCTTATGTGTCTGTTTTCAATTCTTTTTATTTCACTTTATAGGTTCAAATTTTGTTGAAACTGTGGAGGAATGGCTTCAGTTTAGATGATGGCGAATTACGATCCTATTCAGACCCAATAAATGCTCAGTTTCTTGAGTCTATTAAAAGAGGGTAAGTTAAAATGGCAACTTTTTTGAGGTATGACTTTCAAGTGAAGTAAAGAAAAATGCTTTCTCCACATGTTTATTAAAGCCTCCAGCCTGCTTGCCTGCCTGCACCATTAAAAAAATTCTGTATTTGTCATCAGATGCATGAGACATTTAAACATTTGGAATACTTTGGTTCTTCTGGTGGTTTAACTCTGAATAGTACTTGTTATAACAGCTTTTAGATTCACATGTTTTATTTGCTCATTCTGTGTTTCCACTGTAAATATGTTTTAGATTTTGTCTGTCAGCTCACTGATTTTTTTTTTTTTTACTTCCTTTAGGATGAAATCGATTCATAAAACAATTGAATGTGACTTTCAAAGTAAACATACTATTATAAATGGCTCATACTGCATGTGTCCTTTTTGCATAATTTCATTTTGCAGTTCAGAATGTAATTGGGAATTTTTCTTTTTCGTGAAGGGAAATTCCTGTGGAACTGCAGCGGCTCGTTCATGGTGGCCAGGTTAATTTGGATATGGAAGATCACCAAGAACAGGAATATGTGAAGCCCAGACTGCGATTCAAAGCTTTCAGTGGCGAAGGGCAAAAACTTGGAAGGTGAAAAAAGCTAGATTTTCTGTTCTGTGCTCTGTATTTGTATCCTGGTTCATTCCTGTGACTGAAAATTTCAGACTGCTTTGCCCAAAAGTGCATAATCTTCACCTAAATTGATGAGACTAACCGTAACGTGACCTCAACTCTACCCATTGTTAGCTTTTTCGCACAACAATTGCAGACTTTTAAAGCATCTTTTACAGCCGACTTCATATTAGCTGTTGAATTGTAAACACTTTGAGGTTTCCGTTTATCACTGCATTTACTCATATAATGTATTTGATTACCTGAAAAAGGTATTACTGGTGTGCTTCTTCAAGTAATTTAATTCAATTAATGATTCTTTACTGTTTATGGAGTGGAGGTGAAATAGGGAACAATTGTATATGATAACTTCTTCACCTGAGCACTTGCCGAGATTATTGAAGAAAATAGCTGAAGGCTTCACATATAATAAAACGTGCACACTACTTGTATGGCATTTTTGTTTGTTTAGGGATCTCATGAAGTCTCAGGCATGTAAGCAATGAAAAGACCAACCAAATGATTATCTCCAACTAGAGTTACATTCTTACCTGTACTGATTGTAAAACAGTCCACACGCTGTGTGGTGATTATCAATGTCTTGTTAATATCATTTGTGCCTCAGAAGGGTGGGAGATGCCCAGAATCATAAAGTAATGCTCCTAAAAGCAATTCAGGATGCAGTTTATGTCAGTTTAGTGCACTATGATGGTGTATGATTATTTTTTAATATAGTCCAGAGGTATGAGTCTTAGTATCAGAGGCATCTGCCATTTCATGCTCTGTAAGCATAAACAAATATAGTTCTATTTGTACTTGGTTACCTATTTAAAATCATGCAAATGTAATGATATCACAGTTGCAAGAAAAATAACTATGAAGTATTGCAATCATTGACAAGAAACTACAAAAGCATTATTTGTGTCTGTTAGAAAAGCTGTGTTTATACTTAGTTTAGATAACTTTGAGAGGATTTTCATTGCCCATTTGTACTAGCTATACATGGTAGTTATTAAATGGTAGTTATTACATGGTAGTTATTAAACACAACTGAAACATTATGTTCTGCTTTGACTCAATTAGTAACAACTCGTTTGTTTCGGTCTTTTTTTTTTTTAATCTTTTAGCCTTACACCTGAAATAGTCAGCACGCCTTCTTCCCCAGAGGAGGAGGACAAATCCATTCTTAATGCACCTGTTCTGATTGATGATTCCATGCCAGCAACTAAAATTCAAATTAGATTAGCAGATGGAAGCCGATTAATACAAAGATTTAATCAAACACACAGGTAAATTGATTTTGCATCAGTGCAGGTAACCATAAATATTTTGGTAAGTTTGTGTTTTCTCATTAAATGGGTATCAACAAGAAGTTTAAAAGGAGGAAATACAACTTCACTGAAATGTATAGATCTGTATCATTTTCATTACATGGATGTACAGATAAATTGACTGTCAGATCGAAATTCTGTATTTGAAAACACAAGATATTTGATAACTGCAAAATCACAAACTTTTATAACCAATGATGTCCTGTGACTTTTTTTAGACACAATATGAGCCATAACTGTTCTCAGGATGACTGAAATCCTGACAGACCCACTATGTAGTCATCCCAACCCTGAACCCTTTTTGGGAGGAGCAGGTGGATGACTCAGAAAACACTGCGAAAATATTTTATTGCAAAGTGTGGACTATAGTCTCAATTGGAATATAGTCCACACTATGGACAGAGAAGTCCTGTGTCCCATAATCAAGAGTTTCAGCTTTCTATCTTGTGACACTCAAGAGTGTGGCTAAACATGACATGGGTTCTAAGTGTATACTGCAGCCCATATGCAGAAGGGTATATAGATACAACACACTCATTTGCAGGTCTGACATGTGGGCTGGACATAACATTGAGAACCGAATTTTGTATTGTTTTGGATGGTCATCTCCTAAGAATTGGCAGTGTTTGAACTTTGTGGGATTTTTAGTTCTGTTAGTAGCTTGCTTGCCCTGATTTGAGAGCTTGCCACCAATTTTATTGACATTGTTGGGGCAGTGCCACAAATGGTGTTGGCCAACCCCATCTGTTTGCCTAAGAGGTTGTGTTAGTGCAAGGTTCTGCAAAGCTCTGCTTTTCACTACGTGGCTGAGAGAACTTTGGGCAGAGGGCAGAGAGTTGGGCCATAGTCCACCCACGCTTAAGCAGTATTCAAGCCAGCCTTGATTTGAAACCTGCATCATTTGTGTTAGAACACAGCTGAAATCTGAATCCTGACCTAAGATTGGGGTCTTAGCATGGGCCCAATTCCATGTTCATATTGTTACTTAAGACAGTTCATCTGTTTCCTTTTTTCCCTTCTTGCTCAGAATAAGGACATGTGGCTTTCTTCACCTGACAATATACACAGACTGCAATGAGTTAATTTTAGCTGAGGTGCCAATAGGGAGGAAGATACAGCAATAATTTTTGATACTTTAACAGACCTGATAATGTACACTGATGGTACAGGCCCAGATCCTTTCTTCACAACACGTCTGCAGAAGTGACCTAGACAAATCATAGGGTTTATTGGGAGCCTCTGTAGCCTTGTGGGTGTTCTTCTGTCTGCATGAAAGGATTGAAATGGTAAACTTGCCAATGACATTTCTAATCAGAGGTGTGTTGACAGGAGCTTATTTTAATCATGATTAACTTTCTTTTGGCTGAGAATCTTTTTATTTATCCTTGACTTATGTTTGATCAAAATCAGCTACTAAAGTGCACTGTTTATGTCATAGGCCTTGAAGACTGATAGAAAGCTGAAGGCCCTGCTTATTTGGCTACAGTAAATCTGCCAACTTACTAATTACAAAAGATATTCAAAGATTCAGTGTCTTAGGGGAGAAACCTCAAATTTCAGGTTTTTATCTCTAAAACACTATTTTTTCATCCATGTCTTATAAAATTAAATTACTATTGTTATACCAGTGATGTGATTATTTTGTTAACTGTTGTTCCGAAGTTCAGTGCCAAGTGAAAATAAGGGAAACCTCTTGCTATTGAAGTGCATTAATAATTCCCCTCTGCTTTCTCTTCACTGTGATTCCTCCTTCCATTAATAATTTCACCTTTTTGGAATATGTTCACATGTTGTGACTCTGATATGGTCCTGTGCGGGGCTGAGGGTTGAACTCGATGATCCTTATTGGTCCCTTCCAAGTCAACATATTCTGTGAATTAATAATGGAGTTTTTGACAGGGATGTTGAAATTACTTGACTTTGTGTTAGGTTTCAGTTTGCAATATATTTTCATGTTAAAAATTTTGTTTCTCTTATTTGAGAAAACAAGCAACAATCATTTTAATTTTTCAGGTTTTTTTATGCAAGAATCAAAAAATTGGAGGCTACTATTTCTAGTCATCTGTATCAAATGGAATTGTGAAATTTAGGACTTAAAGGTTTAGTCTGTTTGATGGGTTTGTGTTGTCTGATCATCTTAGTGTACAGAGATATGTGTCAAAATGGAATCAGACACAGTTTTCATGTCCATATCCTTTTCACAGGATCAAGCATATTCGAGATTTCATTATCCAGTCCCGTCCAGCTTTTGCAACAACTGATTTTGTTCTTGTGACTACCTTTCCAAATAAAGAGCTAACAGATGAAAGCCTGACACTACAAGAAGCAGATATACTTAACACTGTGATTCTTCAGCAATTAAAGTAATCTTACGGTTGTTGTACAATATAGAGAGCCTGCTGTATTGTCATACAATATGTTTCCAACAGATGAAAGAAAGGAAATATCAGTGTCTTTTTATTTCATCATTTCCAGGGATCAGATTTTTGGATTTTATGTCTTCCAGCTATAACATATCTAACTTGTTTATTTTACTTTCTCAACATTCTTCAACCTTTTTTCAGTGTTAAAATTAAGCTTCCTTATATTGGCATGTTTCAAACCACATCTTGTATTGAATGTGAAATGAGAGAGGACTTTGAATCGTTATTTTGAGGGGGTGGGGAAAGGAGCACTTTTCAGAGGGGGACAGTATCTTTCATACAGTTGGTAAGATTTGCACTATGGAAATGTTCTATGCTGCATTGACAAACAGCCATTTGAAAACTTAGACTGTAGGTTATGTTTACCTTCCAAACTGTATTAATATTAAGGTGTTGTTTTTAATAGGTTTACAGATAATTAATGTCCTAATATAATTTTTGTATATTCTGTTTGTAGTATTTCATGGTGGAGGATAATATTTATATTTTAGTTTTTCTGTCATTTTCTGTGTATCATTGCTCGTATGAGTGAATCAGTTCAGGAGATGCAAACCTCAGCAGACTATAATAGGTTGTTCTTATTTGTACTCTTGTTGTTCTTCTTGTGATGAAAATAAATATGATTTTTTTTTTCTTCTTGAAGTTAGAGAAACATGAGAGACCACTGTCACCTGGGGAAATGATGTGACTGGGAGAAGGCCTGTGGCCACTTTGAATCTCTATATGCAGTTGAACCCTGTGCAGCTACATGATTCTTTACAGAGTTACTTATATAACCCCAAATGAAAATACAGCAAAGGGCATAAACATAGAACTTGTCTGCTTTTGTGCATGCAAGTGTTAAACATGTTAATTGGTCATGCATTTTTCACCTGAATTTCAGGTCTTTATATTTGAAATTTTGGCCAAAGGCATTTTGTAGTATTCCCAGGGGGATTTGGTTGTGCAGCTTTCAGTATGATTGTTTGGAAGCTGTATAATTAAACTCCTTAATCTTTGAAATTATATATTTTTTCAAATAACTTGCCCAAACACTACATTAATAGGTAGGAATCTTATGTTGGGGACCAACTGGCTGCTGTGCTTTAGTAGTATGCAGTTTTATAATATTTGGGGATTTATATCAGATGAGGGGATCACACTCTGAAGGAAGGTAAATGGGCTGTTTCTCTTGTACTGATATATGTGTTAAAAATTCTTGTTTCAATGGTTATTTTGTTCTGGAAATATCAATACTTGGTTATTTATGCTAAAGTTATAATTTCTCAGTATTTTCTTACATTTTACCTCAGATAAACTGAGATTGAGTAAATTTTAAACATACAATTGTATTTGAAGTATTTTGTTTTGGAGTCTGAGTATCTGCATGATTTAAATGATAATTAATTTCATGTGCTTAGTAATTAAAGTTTTATGTTAAAGACCACAGGCAAGACTTCTTGTTTTATTCCAAATTTATGTTGTGATGAAGTGGTGATTGTGCTGTGTGACCAAATATTTAAGCCTAGACAGAAAGGAATGGACGCATACTATGCATATAATTTTATATATTAACAATTCTCTATGTAAATGCGAGGCCAAAGTCAGTACTGTGATGTTGATCTTGGATGGTCTGTGGGTTGGGCATATTTCAGTTCAGAATATACATAAAGTTACATTGCTTATTATTTCTGAAGACCATTATTAATTAAACTCTGATGTATGAAGAGCAGTGGTTAACTAAATTGTTGTGGTTTTTTCCTTATGCCAAAACCCACAACTGCATATCATCAAAATCCCTTTGTTTCAAATAGCTACTGATAAATTTTAGTGTTCAGTAGCAGCTGAGAGTAACTGGGGGTCCCAGTAGTTGACATGATTTTGTCAAGCACTTAGAAAACATCAAATCTCATGTTTAAATGTTCTACTGCTTCTCAGTACTTTAAAACCTGTGGAATTTTCCATCTCATAATTTTGTCATACTTCTTATTATCAAAAATGCTCACTCATGTAGCTAATATCTTGGCATTTTTGGCACAAAATTGTTCTTTGAGTACAGACCTGTGTGGATATGCAGTTAAGACTGGCTACAGGGAGAAGGAACTTGGTAGAGGATGATCATCTTTCCCTCACAGTAAGGCTGCTGAGCTTGGGAGTTCCTCTTAGCTGCCATGAAATACAGGTAATAATCCTATTGCTTGCTCTTACAGACAGCTTATGAAAGGCTCATGCTTCACCTCTGCTTGTATTTTGTAGAGATCCAATCACAGAATAGCCAAATAATCAAAACCTGAATATTTACTTTAAAAAAGTCTCTAATAATTTATTCTGGATAAATACAATGTTAGTTTTGTTTTTTTCCTTTTTTTTCCAGCAGCACATTGAGACATTTGTAAGCATTCTGCAATAATTAGACTAATGGACACACTTGTATAATTAGCATTTATTAAGAGTTATGCTGTTCTTGCTCTTTAGTGAAAATCTGTGCAATATTAAATTAGTACTAATTAGTGCTAGTACTCCAAGGTGCTATTTTCTAGCTCCCTGCTTAGTTGCTTACACTAAGTTACTACACATGTGGCCTCTAAATTGTGTTATTTTGTGCAGACAGAACAGACAGAGATGCACCTTCCCCTTGCTTATGCTGATTAAACCTGACAGGCTGCAGCGTAGGCGTGTGCTGTTCTACCTGCAGGGGAGACAGTGAGCAGAGAGAGCCTGGGACAATAAATACTGAATTAAAACATGACAAAAGAGTAAGCTTGTGGTGTTTCTATGGGATGGATATAGTTGGAATGAGTTCCTGAAGAGATTAAAAGTAGGACAGATGCTATTTAGCTGCTTATCAATTATTTGAATATAAATTTTGAACATCAAAATATTAATGCAATGATAACAGTGGACTGTGAATATGATGACTGTTTAGTGGACTGTAGCAGTTGGATCACTTGTATCCTGAATACAGCCACGTGTCTGTTTACGAATCTGGAACCAACTGTGAAAGACACTAGTAGCCTGGAAAGCCCTGGCTCTGGAATGGAGCTGTATGACAGTAGGAAAACAAAACAAAGGGGTGTTTACACCCCTTTGAGGTTTACAAAATTGACTCTGTGACTGGGAGATGATTCTAATCCCTGTGTTTGTTTTTGGTGAGTTTGATACCGTTTATGGTGCTGGATGTGCTTTAGACATAGGACCAAAAAATGATAAATTCAATGTCTTATCTTAAAAGAGCTCAAAACAGGTAACATCAGGAATAAAACAGAGATTATGTGATTTAAAATGGGCAATTACTTTACAGGGGGAAAACTTGTTAGAGGACTGTTTGGTAGAGAAAAGCAGAACACAAATTAAAAGCTTGTACAAAGATGGAAACTCAGGTATTTTCAAAGTGAAATTCAAACACATTTTTCAATAGTTGAACTACTAGAATGAACCAACCTTGAAAATCAACTTCTGTCTTCTATTTTTTTTTTTGTTTAATTCTCATTGTTATGCTGGCTTTCTGTAAGATTTGTTTTAATTAAACCAAATTTATTTGGGTTTGCTACTGAGACAAAATAAGGTGACTGAATTTTTGAAAAGCAGTTTACTTTGCCTTTGTCCAGTCATCATTAGAGTTAATAAATCTTATGTATATTTCATATTTAAACAGGTGGAGATGTTACATACATCACTGTACATCTTCAGTATTTTCATTACAGATCTTCCCAGAAAAGTCTGCTGAACATCAAAGAACTCAGATTACAGACTAGAACTCACCTTTTTACGCTTCTAACTTGCAACTCTTCTCCTTTAGTAATGGTCTTGTTCTGCCCATAACTGAAAAGCTCTCTGGCAGCACATCTGAATGTTAAAGGAGAAAAACTACTTTTAAATAGCTTTTCATCCAACACTGAGAAATGGGGAGAGTATCTAATTCTTTTTCATTGGCTGGGAGCTGTCTGCATGTGAGTTAAATATGTGATCTATAAGCTGTGTGTTTTAGCTCTTCCAGGGGTATGAGAAGGTAGATGTGTTGTTATTCCACGTTACATTAAGATAAACCAAAAGATTCATTCTTAACTGTGGAATTAAAGAAAATAAAATCCTTTAGGGATTTATTCTGGAAGAGCTACTATTTTACATTTGTAAATCTACATCAGTCCAAATTACTTTAGTGAAATCTTCCAGCATTCAAATACTAATGAGCAAGAACTCCCAAATGGCAATAATCATGAGTCATTTTTCATATATGATATTTTTAGCTGAAGTTTGAATTGAATGAATTACTTATGCAGGGCTGTGAAGTTGGTATTTATTTTGTAGAATTCTTAGTCTCTTATTAGGTGCTGATATAAAAATTTTGTCTATTCTAGCCAAAAGCAAACAAACAAACCAGAATTCATAGTGTTTATTAGCTCTAACCTTAACACTGCCAAATAACTGCACTTTGAGAAATTTTCTTAATTCCAAATTAAATTTTAATGAACTTTTTCATGGCAATAGCTGTTTACAGTGTTTTGGACCAATGGGAACCTCAGAACTTTTGCCTGTGTTGTACAAACCCTAGACAAATGTTCCATTTCAGTGAACAGAATTAATTTCTGTTTATCTTGCAACTATTCCTAATCAAGTTATATTAAATCATCATTAATCAGATGTTCACAAAGTAAATGTCTTTACATTCTTTTGTGATGATTTAGTTAATCCATTTTAAATTAGATTTTGCAAATAAAAAACTCAGCCTGAATGTGAAAATATAAGTGCTGGTTTTTTTGAAAGTTTGCAGTTAATAGAGAAGAACATAGATAAGGTATTCATTTCTACTTGCATTTGAATTTTTCACTTAGCAAGCTGATTCTTATTAAAAGAAATTGAGACATTTTCAATAGAGAAGACTTTAGCTCCAAATGCAAAATAGTGCTATCACTTTTTGTCCATGAATAAGAACTTCAATATATATGAATACTAGTTTCCACTTTTCTATTTATCACTTTTAAAATATTGGTTCTCTTGGTTTTGTATGTTTTGATACTGTTTTCATATGTATGCTTTCAGCTCTTTTAATTATAAAATCATATTCCTGCATATTTTTATTAAAGCAGTGCTACTTCCCATAGCAGTCCCCCAGTCCTGTAGTCTAAATTGAATTTTTGAAAGCAGAGGACAGAGCATAAGTGGATATAGGCAAATGGTTATGTTAAAACGTTTTTCACTAAATTATTTGCCCCTGCTCTTACAGTTTAATAATTTGTTTCGTTTTCTAAGGAGTATTCCTGAACATTCTATTTCCTGGAAACAGACACAGACCTCAGGCCCAGTTGGAACAGCTTGGTAGCCTTGGTCACCACACGAAAAATTGTAAGCCAAGACTTGGTCTCTGTGAAAAGAGTGAATGTTTCAGCTGAAGAGATCAGACAGTTAGACCTTAAAAGGATCTGCTCGGGATTCAGGTTCACTTTTCCCCCTCCTATCTTAAATCCCAACACTGGAAAAGTTTGTATGAACCGCTTGAGTTCTATTTTTTTATACATCCCCCCACCCCTACCAAAGAACTCATACATGACATTTACTTGGCTAGCACTTTTTGGATCCCTGTTGTTCCAGAGCCCAGCCTTTGGAATGCAGTTCTGTCTGGGTTTTTGGGGTTTATACTAGTATCTCATGGCCCAAACTAAGAAAGCAGGCTTAGGTTGCACATGTGATAAGAATGTGGAGTAGGTCATGGTGTCAGCAAATAAATGTGAAAAAACTAAGACCTTGAAAGGATTTTAGAAGAACTGTGATTAACAATGTTTCTTCTCTAACTTGCACTGACCTCTTCCATACAGAGGTTTTCACTTCTTATTTAGTCATCCAAACATTATTTTATGTTTGTATAGAAAGTCTCTAAGTTCTGTCTCCCTAAGCAACTCCTTGGCAGCAACTGGCCTGCCTGTAGGCACACATGAGAATAATTAACTTTAGGTTTGATGCTCTAATCCTAAGGTTTTTGTGACTGGTTTCATATCTCTCCGTGTGTCTGTAGTTCCTAAAAATAGTGACTGCCTGGTTGTAGTTGGAATCTTTAGGTCCTACTGCAGTAAAGCTTTGAAACGATAAAAAATTAGATTCATGCCTACGTTGTTGGTTTCTTCAATTCCAGCTCCCAGTGCCTGAGCAAATGCTGGGACTGATATCGCAGTATCAGAACATGTCAACCTGGCAAGGTCTGTTTGCCTTAGTTGTCTGTATGGGCATTATTACCCAATCGACTGCGCAAGCAGAGAAGGTAGAGATGACCTGGAGTTAGTGATTTCCAAATGGCCTTTACTCATAGTCAAGGCCAGCAACAAACACGCATTTAATTTTATGAATTTTCTTAGAATAGTAGCATATCCAAGCTCAGATAGTGCTGCTGTCTTTGTAGAAGCACAGTAACTAAGGATTAATTCAGTGCTGTTACAATAGTGAGACATCTTTATTATGAAGAAAGCTGCATTTTGCTAATAGAGTTGCCACCAAGTTTTAAGTGATGGAGCACCTCTCCTATGAAGAATGGCTGAGAGAATGCAGATTGTTCAGCCTGGAGAAGAAAAGGCTTTGGGGTGACCTAATTGCAGCCTTCCAGTACCTGAAGGGAGCCTCCAAGAAAGACTATTTACAAGAGCATGTAGTGACAGGGACTAAGCAACCTGGTCAAGTGGAAGGTGTCCCTGCCCATGGTAGAGGGCTCGGAACCACATGATGTTTAAGACCACTTCCAACCTAAGTATTTCTATGATTCCATGATACTCCCAGATGAACAAATTAGTCTCTTTTCCGTAGACTAATGCTGACAGTCAATAAGGGGCATTTTTGTAATATATTCAGAAGAACTTGAAATTTTGTTTAGTGTACGGAAAGCTTGTCTGCAGTTATAAGAATATTTAATTCCTTCAAGACAGGGTTGGGAAAAAAAAAAGTGTAACTATACTATCATAGTTATAGCCATGGTCGTAAGAAATTACTAGAGGGAGTTTTTTCTCCTGTCTTTATCTTATCATTCTGAGGGAGAATAGATTCATATCAGTTCTTTCTGCTAGAAAATCTTCAACAGATATGAGAATAAAAGACACTGCCTTCTTACTCCAGCTATCATAGCACCACAGAGCTTGCAGTCTGCACTTCCAATGCAGGTGACTGCTCACCTTTGATAATTGTCATTCCTTTTTTTCTGTTCTTGCCTCCTTAAGTATTTGTCACTGAAACTGAGGGAGTCTTCTGACAATGAAGTTTAATTCTGTACTGTCAGAATCTCCTGTGTTATGTTTCACCTCATCCATTTTATTTGGTCTTCTGCAGCTAATACTTCTTGAGTAATGAGTTGCTTGGGTGGCCGATCATAATAGTGTGTATCCCAAGGATTCCCCTTCTTTCTGAGAGAGATTTTGGCTATATTTAAGAAATATTTTGGGAGACATATTAAAGCAGAAGAAAGGAAAACAGCTCTTCCCCAATAATGAAAGATTGTTATAGTTCATGCAAACATCATTAATAGATTCTACTTTCTACATACTGCACTGTTTGTTTGTTTGGGGGTTCTTCCATAGCTAAGCTAAATTTTTCATATCAAAGACCTTGAATCTCTTTTAACTTTCTCGACTAAGTGGACAATTAGCACTTTTAGCCTAAGTTTAGGGCACTTTGACAGTATTGCCATCCCAGTTTCACCCCAGTAATGTGATTTTAGCCATCATTGCAGCTGATCTGTCAACCCGTGACATGCCAAAAACTGCAGATATTGCAACCCAGCTATGGGAGAACTTCCTCTTTCTTTTGTTTCTTCTCTTTTTTTCTTGTTCCTCTGAGTCTTAAAGCAGAACAGTCTGGATTGCTGTAGAAGTCAGCAGGAATTTGTTCTCATTCTGTGATCTGAGTTGTCTATATAGGGAAGTTAGAAAGCAAACAAACAAAAAAAGATCTCGAGCAGCAAGACTAACTCCGCTTATGATCTTCTTCCTGTGAGCGGTACATCAGTCCCTTGGAGGTTAAACAAGGCCAAGTTCAGGGTTCTGCCTGTGGGTCAGGTCAATCCCCGCTATCAGGCTGGGGGATGAACGGACTAGGGGCAGCTCTGTGGAAAGGATTGGGGATACTGATGGGTGAGAGACTGGGCATGACCCAGCAATGTGTGCTTGCAGCCCAGAAAGCCAGATTTCTCCTGGGCTCCATCAAAAGAGGATGTGATTCTGCGCCTCTGCTCTGGTGAGGCCTTACCTGAAAGACTGTGTCCAGATGTAGGGTCCTCAGCACAGGAACAAGGAGTGAGTCCAGAGAAGGGCCACAAAAGTGAACAGCTGGAGAACCTCTCCTGTGAAGACAGGCTGAGAGAGTTGGGGTTGTTCAGCCTGGAGAAAAGAGGCTTTCAAGTAGACCTTAGAGCAGCCTGACAGAACTTAAAGGGAGCCTGTAAGGACAGGGACAGACTTTTTATCAGGGCCTGTTGCAACAGGGCAAGGGATAATGGTTTTAAACTAAAATAGGGCAGATTTAGATACAAAAAAAGAAAATTATGTTGAGGGTGATGAGACACTGAAACTAGATTCCCAGGGCAGTGGTAGATGCCTGATCCGTGGAAACATTCAAAGTAAGATTAGACTGGGCTCTGAACAACCTGATGTAGTTGAAGAAGTTATTGCAGAGGGGTGTTTGGACCTTCCAAGGTCCCTTGTAACCCAAACTGTTCTATGATTATAAGAATTGTCTAACAGAAAAACCAGACAGATGTGATGTACATGACAAATGAAAATATGAAGGTTTGTGGACCTGTTTGGACCATTGTCACCAGTGACAACTCTTTGAAGGACTTCATTCACCTTATTTCAAAGATGATGGGAATTGGCACCAAGAAAAGGAATGACCCTAAGGACTAAAACATAATCTTTGCCCAGAGAATCATGTCTTTATAATTTTTTTTAATATGACTGAGTTTTTTATTGTGTATTAGTAGAGATTGGCAATTATGTTAGAAGGTCATTCTTTCCCAGAAGAGTTTTTCAGTTGTCTTCTGGTTTCTTTAAAATTATTTCTTTGAATGATATGATTAATATCATTTCTGAAGTTTGGAGGGAAGTAACGATGAAAGTAGATTTGACTTACACCTATGAGCTGAGTAAGACAGACTTTTTACCTTCTGTTAGTAGAAACTGGTTTATTTTGCTCTCTGTATAGACAAGTAAATTAACAAAATTCTCATGCAGCATCAAACGTAAATAAGTAGGAGCTTATCAGGATAAACAGAAAAAAACAAAAATGTAGTATTACAGAATAGCAGTTGGTGACTTTGATTTGTGAATAGGCATTTAGATAGGTCTTCCCTGTTATATTTTAAAGTAAACAAAAAAGACGCAGCACTGCACCTGAATGTTTACTATAAATGCTTTGTGCAATGTGCATCTCACCCAGTGATTTGAACATTATGGCTGTGATAGTCATGCAATGCTGCATATCAAAATTTAATGTCAGCAGACAGGAGCATCTCTACAGTTTGATGGATCCTTATTTGTGCATACAACAATAAATAGAAAATCATTCTTGGAATCCACTCTGATATATATCTTCCGTGATTTCAAGTTAATAGCAATATACAGAGTTACTTTCTGCCCTTACAGTAAAAGTTACAGAGGAGACTTTCAAGAGCAGTACACATTGGTTTCTCTTTCTGTGGTGAAAGTTTCAGATTAAGTTCTTATCAGTGTTGACAAGATGGGAAGCAAACTAGTGCTAAGTGTACAGGGGAACTTTTACTGTGTAAGAACTCCGAAGAATTGGCTAGTTAATGTTTTCAAAAGTAAATGCAATATGAGTCCGCATAGATTTCAATAACTGAGTGCATGGTAGGAGAAAGGTAACAGTTCTATGATTAAAATGGAATAGCAGCAGCTTTAGTTACTAAGGAAGTTATAAAATTAATTCATTTCAGAAAGAATTAGAAGATAAACATTTAGTAGATCTGACCTAAGTCAAATATATCAGAATTTTCAGCAAACCAATATAGATCAGCCAATATAGATAAAATTGCGCTTTCTGTCTTTTAGTCCTTTAATTTGAAGTAATTTCAAAATGAAAGATTTCTAAATGGGAAGAAAACTGGAAATGTGTCATTTGGGATACAATGAAAGGAAAGAATTAATTTGCTTATTCCTAGTCCAAGAATTTCAGGAAATACAAGCCCTGTATAACTGTTTTGATTAACTACAATGTGCATTTTTTTCCACGGAAGTTGTTGACCAAAGTTTTTTTCCAAATTTCTGCAATCTTGACTCCCTTGGTTTGTGCAAAAATTACATGATACAATCCCTAATCCAAGAACACTGTCTCTCCAGGATGTCCTTTCAAAGTGTAATTGAGCTCAGCAGTCTCCAGGGCAGATTTATTATTTACATGATCAAAAGCCATTGTTCATGTTGAAATGAAAATTTGTGCTCTGAAAGCTGATGACCCAGACTGAATTCAAAGCTTGCATTTCTTTGACAGTCCTTGAAGCTCTGGGAATGGTATTCACATCAAAGATTAGGACACTTAAATGTAGGTATCTACCTTTACACATTTATTTGTGAGCAAGGTGCCCAGTTCCTAATCTTATCAGTGGAAGTTTAGGGCTTGATCAGGCTGCTATCCCAAGTCAGATCCCAGAAGCTTTTTAGTCTCCAAAGACATCATGAACTCAAAACATTTGACTTTTGGGTTGTATGTCTGTATGAAGAGTGTCTAATGATATATGGGTTACCTTAAGAAATTTCAAATGTCTCTAGATTACCTGTGTGGGGACAAGTGAGTCAAACCCCTTGTTAGTGCCATCATTTCAATTTAGAGATTTATTTGGTCTACCCTAAAGTAATCACATATATTTTGGCAGCTGCTGGTGCTCAGCTGCCTGCATGTGCTGTCCAGGTCTGCACTGGCTATGTGAGTTTTGAAACCCAAGTCATATATGGACACCTACAGATAGGTTTCTTAACCTGTGAGCTCTTACTTTGTCTGTCACTCTCAAAACAGGACTTTAAAATTATTTTAAAGTTTTATTTTCGTCTAGTCTTTGATGGCACAATTTAATATTTTATTTTTCAGAATATAACATACAACATTATGCCACATTAACATAGATATGTGGCATCCATTTTTCCCTTCTTGTATTCTTACCATATATTCATTACAAAAATCTAAATTACACTGAAACTAGGAACTTGAAGTAAAGGCTGTTAAGTAATGAAAAATACCTGCTTCAAAAATATTATAATTATTCCCCAGATAAGCATAAGACTCAGTAAAAGCTCTCTTTTTCCTTAGTTACCTCTTGTTACCCAGCATGTTTTTGACAGTATATAAATTGTAATAATGGTTCTGCAGTGCTGGCGATAGTTGCACATGTGTTTTATTTGGCAGACTTCAGATACATTATACTCTGTAAGGTTTCACTGGTAGTCTTCTGCACAAAGGTTCAAGGCTGAATGATGGTACAGGTTGATGTACCGATCTTTAGCAATAGCTGTAGTAGGGGAATACCTTAATAAATGCTGTTCAAGGCCAGTTTTCAAGGCTGAACATTATCACCTAATAACTTTGATCAGAGTGGTGGCAAATATTTGCATAGTACGTGCATGTGGACTCAGTCTGTTGTATTTTGTTTACAGAATAACTGTTTGGAATAGGGTCTGTCTGAGGTCTACTCTGGAAATTGAGGTCCATGGTTTCCACAAAACCATGCTCTTAACAGAGCTCTCCTTATTTTCTGACTCCATCCTGTCATAACCCCTGAGAGTCACCCTGTCTGTCACTTCTTCCCTTTACTTCTCCCTCATTATTTTGTTGCCTAATGCCAGCTTACTTCAGGGGTGCTTGCATCATGTTGCTTCACAGCTTGCAGAATGCACATTAAAAAACACATTCTGGAGCACTTTTAAGTGCTGTTCTGGCTTCCTATCGGTTGAATTTATACCCGCTTTACTCAAGTGACACTACTTGCCAATGTCTTTAGTCAGGTCAAGACTCAAAATCAGTCCTTCATCCTCACCCTTGGTCACCCATCAACAATCTCTGTCACTGTCAGTGGTACTCCTCTTTCGTATTTTTGCTGCAAAGGGCATTTATGTTGTCATCCCTCCTCTCGCTACCTTGTCCTGCATCCTTTATAGTACCAAAGATGGATTACTCTTTTTTTTTTCCTTTCCAAGGAGCTTCATAACACCTATCTGCCATCTTAGTTCTCATGTTTTTGATCTGACCAGATCAAGATGCTTTGATATCAGTGATAAACTTGACCTTAACCAACCTGTCAGTCTCTTCAGATGACTAGCTGACATGGTGGCAGTGCTGCCTCACTGTTTCTTTGCCCAGTTCCAGATGGATGGGTTTCACCTTGTTTTTTTCCGTAGATTGTGACATCCATGGTGGTTTTGTTCTGTTTGTACAATTCTTATAACAAGTCCTGATCTGTGTGGAAATAATACCAGAAACAAACAACAATAGTGAAAACATTCTTAGCAGGGAAGACTGGGGAATAAATGTGTAATTTGTGCTACCATTTAGCTTTAGAAACCACTTAGGGAGCAACATGGGGCTGGCCCTTCAGCCCTTGCCTCTGCTCTGCCTCTCAGGAGCCTCAGCAGGTAGCCGGAGTCCTGGATTGCAGCCAGGCAACTACCTTTTGGCATTGCAATGCCTCCACTAAGAGCCTCGTGTCAGCCCTCTGCAGGTACCACTGCAGTGTGGTGTATCTGTGTATCTGCATCCAGCACCCCAGGCTCTGACTATGCCTTCTGCATACTCACAGAATGTCTAATGCTTTACCCTATCACCAGATTTCAGGAAAAGTCCTGGCTATAGTCTCTTTACAGACATAGGAGAATCTCTTCTAACTGTAACTGCATTGGAACTTCAATGGACAACAGTTGTTTTTATTCGTTTAGCCAAGTGTGCTGTGTCTAAATAATGCATCTAAGAAGCTAATGTACCAAGAGTATGAAGCACAGTGAACAGGACTCATGTAATTGACTATTCCTTGCATCATTAATGGCTTCCACTGTTGTTTTTAAAATCAGCTTTTAATCCTCATAAGGATATTATTCCTTGTTTCAAGTTCTTACATCGAAGAAATAAAATTGGCATGAAGTGAGTCAGTTCAACGTGAAGGGTGTATTTTTAGAAAGCCCCCCCTTGACTGTTTGCCTTTCCCGAGGCTTTGCTTACTTGGGCAGAGCAGTGGAGCTAAAATGTTGTATAAAGCAGAGAGGAAGTCTTTGCCTCCGTAAGGAGCAATTATCATTAAAGAAGGGAGCAGAGCTGAGGTCACTGCAGGTCAGAAAGACCCAGTTCCCCTCTTGCCTGCTGATGCAACCCTTTGGCCAATGTTCCTCACCTCGTGTTTCACACCAGCTATGCAAGCTTGTGGGGTTCGGAATAGACCTTTCACAGGCACAAAAGGTTCATAACTGTCTGCAATTCCCTTGCAGGCTCTGGTTTACCTTCAAGAGTCCACGTGCCCACATGGAACACGGGCTGAGATGAGACACTGTTCTCTGCAAACAGAATAAGAGGTGAGACTGGTCACAGCACAGCTGGCAGGGACACAGGCACATCAGAGGGGTGGCAGCAAGGACTGGCCCCATGCTCCCACCAGCCAGAACTCCACCTGCAGCTAACATGAGGACAAGGCCCCCCAAAGCCCTCCAGAACCTGACAGAAAGCCAGTTGTTTTCTGGAAATGTGCTGACCACTTGTAGGTTGAGCATCTCTGAGAGCAAATTTATTACTTAGGAGCTTCCAAGGGAGCTCCACTCATGCTTCCATACCCCTGGGTAAAGTGGATGTCTTGTGATACCTAGGGTGATGTGACCTCTAGCCTGACTTTTGCCAGCCTATGGTATTTAATCACCTTCTTGTGGATGTTTGTATGTCTCAAGTCTGCAGTTACTGGGGGCTAGGAGATATCTAATCCCCTTCAATTGACTATTACACAAATGTTACTGAAAAATAATTACATAGCCTGTCACAATGAAGAGTCCTCTAAACAAGAGTTATTCAGTCAGCCTTCAGAATCTCTATGGTATCCTGCTATCTGATGAGACAATTTTCAGAAATTACTGTTATCCTTAAAAAAGATAACTGGGGTCTGCAGTATCTTATTTATAAGAGAATTAAGTAAAATGAACTTTTAATTTCAAAAATCTGTGGCTCTTTAGTGAATTGTTCTGAAGTGACCTCTCTCTCACATGGGCCACTGAAGATCATTTGATTTGAAATGTGTCCCACGGAGTTGTCTGTCTTGGCAGAAGACAAATTAAAGTAAACAACAGTTAGCAAGCTGGGTATTTACACTGATAGCAGTCCATTTAATAGTATGTAACCTTTTTATTATTTAATTCTAAGGTTATTAGGAGGCAGTGACTGCTTTTACCACCAAACCTCCTGTATGTAGCTAGGCATAATTATGATCAAGCCTCATCTGTTTGCTATTTAACTGTGTGGACCTACTGGTGTAAATGAGAGAAGGTCATAGAATCATAGAATTGTTTGGGTTGGAAGGGGCCTTTACAGGTCATCCAGTCCAATCCCTGCAATGAGCAGGGGCATCAGAAGATCTTGACCCTATCTTCAGCCTGCTGACATGCAACCGTAGCACTCTGTGAAGTTCATAAATAGCAAATACCTAATTATGCTGCTACAGTTCTCCATTTATGCCAAAATGATGAACAACAACTTTTGAAGCACCCTATCATCAACTAAAGCACAGTTATCCCTAAAATTAATTTCATGCTTTCAGAAAAATTGCCCCACGACTTTTCCTCTTTTTGCTTCCTCTTTTATTTTATCAGAAACTTGTAGGAAAGGTCTCATAATAAAAATACTGGTTTATCCTGATGTTTCTAAGGTAAAATATAAAAATAATTGAAGAAATATAGACAGGACTTGAAAATCTTTTTTTTTTTCAAAACCACTGTTGACAAGTGAAAGAGTGGTCACTCTATTACCGGGTTCCTGTAGTTCTGCTTCTGCTTGAACCCAAAAGTACTGCAGTTTTGACTGAAGAAAGCAGCACTGTACATGTAGCTTTGACCCTCAGTCCACGCGGATCCACAGACCAGGATGTCTTCTCTGCCATTGGGAGCACTTCAAGTTCCCCACATAATACAGTGGCAGCTGCTTCTTTTCAAAATTTGGCTAGGATGGTTTTATCTTCATTCTCTCAAGCAGTTCCAGGCTGAACCTTAACCTCAAGAAAATCACCAGCGTGCTGCAGCTCACAAGGGCAAGGTCCCAACCCCAGAGCTCCTCCATGCTGTCTCCTCTTGCTTCCAACCCTACCACTGCTGCCGTAGAGTGTGGCTGCTGCTTCCCCTTGCTCATGTTGCTGGAAAGGAGCTGGTTCAGCCTGCTGGAGGCAGATCACTCTGCCCAGGATAGTTTTACATGACCCTTAACATCCAGCAAAAGCTTATGTGGAGTAGTTTCTCTGTGGATGAATCCCAGCTGATGACCAACAGATGTGACCAGCATGGTTTCAGAAATGTAAAGCTGTCTAAATGTAAAGCTGTTTTCTGACAAGGTGTCTTGCTTCATTAGTCAGGTCATCATGCCACCTTCAAGAACTCCATGATCAATAAAGATTTCTTTTAGCCTGAAAACTGTAAAACTTTTTAACTACCTAGATTCAACCTGCTCAGGCAAAATGCCTCCTGCTGGATTAGGAGCCACCTGCTCTCAGTTAGCTGGCTAAATCTTGCTCATAATCCCCAAATCAGCCTGCAGAGGCACCTGACTAGCCCGATGCAGAGCTCATTTGGGTCCAAAACAATCTGTGCATTTAAACTCCTTGGTGTGCCTAGTCTATGGTAGGCTTATGTGTCCTTCAGGAGGTACTCCTTGCCCTTACTCACCCTTTAGAGGACAACCACAAGGTTAGAGTTGTCCTTTGGGGTGTGGGAGAGACTAGACTAAGTAAAACTCCTCTTCCTCAGGGACTTCAAATCCATGTTGAAATTGAATCTTTTCTCAGGTAAGAGAGCACTTGAGGTATAAGGGCATTGTCAAGGAGTCATGCAAATTGTCGTGTTGAATCTGTTACATTTTTCAGAGAAAACAGACTACATATTCCTTGAAAAAGGGAGTGAATGCCTGAGCAAACCTAATGGCTATAGGGTGCTCATCTCGGGGGGTGAGGTCTTTGCCCCTCTTCTACCGATATCACTTAATGCATTTTACCTAGTAAAGTAAGTGTGTAATGTGAAAGACGCACACAGCCTACAGAAGAGGCTGCCTTCTTCCCATCAGGCTGGATCTGACCACTATTTTTATAATTGCTCTTGTGGTCATAAGTATTACTTTTTCTGTTTTCCTAAGAAAAGTACTGCTTTCAGGAGAGGCAGCAAAGAGAATTGGCCTGTTATAACCTTGTGGTGTTGTGACACTGACAAGGCAGATGACTATTGATTGCTGAAGTATTGGATTACATTAGCTGAGGCATAGTGCCACAGACTTTGTACTCTTTCTTTTTTTCCCCTCGCTTGCATCTGTGTGACCCCAGTAAGAGGGGTTTAACTGAGGTTAGAAATTTAGCAGCCATGGCAGCAAAACAAAATACTTGTATATAGCTCCATATAAAAAAACCCCAACAAAACAAAAACAAACCACAACCC
The DNA here is from genome assembly GCA_013396655.1 of Campylorhamphus procurvoides. Classification (NCBI taxonomy): domain Eukaryota; kingdom Metazoa; phylum Chordata; class Aves; order Passeriformes; family Dendrocolaptidae; genus Campylorhamphus; species Campylorhamphus procurvoides. Next base: position 602,981 of record WBMV01006907.1, read on the forward strand.
CAGCCCCCATCCAAGCTGTTCATTTTAATGTCATTTTTCACAGAGTGGAAGCATACTGAAGGGCGTATGCTGGATCTTTTCAGCTGCGTAACACTAGGTCAGCATTAAAAAGTGTCACTGCACCACAGAGTCCCCCACAGATATGCTGTATATTCCTCAGGTTACAGGAGTTCAGAACTGAGCAGAAAGAGCAGAAAACTGGTTGCCTCTGTTGTATACACTGAATATCCATCCACAGGTTCTGGGTCCGTCCATCCATGGAAAACTGCTACCCCAGCAACAGAGGAGTGGCAGCAGGCTGAGTCCTGAGGACCATCATCCCACAGGAGTTTGAGCAGGAACTCTTGAGACTTTTGCAGGACCCTGTCTGGCAACAGTGCTGGTTTCTGTCAATCTATTATGATTCTGCAGTTAAGTCAGTAGCCTCTGCACAATGCTCAGAACTTGACTTCAGTCTGCGGAGTGAATCCTGTGGTGTTTTTACTTTCCCCTGAGTTCTCTGCTGTTGGTATTCCTTAGTGTGTGGGCCAGCTCAGGCAGGACACAGGAACAACCACAAAACCATGAATGAAATGCAGAGAAATTTTGGTTTTTTTAAAGCCAAACCACAAGTTTTCTAGTTTTTGCCCTTCTGATTCTCTCTCTGATCCTACTGGTGGGGGAAGTGAGCAAGTGGCTGCATGGTGCTTGGCTGCTGGCTGTGTTAAACCACGACACTTACCGGGGGGGGATCCCCAAAGCAGCACCCAGGCAGAGGCACACAAGCAGGGATGCAGGCACCATGGAGCTTGCTGTGTGCTGGGGGATCACCAAACCTGCTCTCTTCACCTGTATATCAGGGATTTGTGCAGGTGTAGTTTACCACTGTTTGATCTTTCCCACAGCTGGGCAGGAATCTCAAGCATGTTCAAATAGGGTACCTCTAGGTCTATCACAGGCCTATGCTATCTAAATACAGATGTTGTTCGACACACAAGACTAAACAATGACTAGTATGATGTGTGTGGGTTTTGACACCCCAGCTGCAAGCCACCTGAACATGTTCACAATCCTCCTCACCAATCTTCCATTATTTTTCTGCACTTGGGAAGCTGAAAGCCAGGTCAGGTCTAAGAGCTATTGAACACTTCAGTTTCTCGTAGACCAAAGGAACTGAAAAAAACCCATTAAACCACAGTCAGAAAAGCCTGGAGCAGTCAGTTTGAAGGGGACAACGGGATGTAAAAGAAGGCTTAATTGTAATTCTATGTTGAATTCCTTTTCATCAAGGAAGTGCATCTTGCTTAAAACATTGCATAGCCTTGCTACTCTCAAAAACTGCTGTTTTAAGCAGGATTTGTTTAAGAAAGGGCAAGTAGATACTCTAATGATAACAACCTATGCCAGGGAACATTTAATTTTGATGTCAGGCTTTCATGTGTTCTCTAAATCAGATCTACCTTACATTGAATGTGCTACAATTTATATAAATCATATGAAAATATAACTGACACAAGTATGAAAATGAGCTGTACTGGATACTTCTCTTACCAAGAGAACCAAAGGAATAATTAAAAACCCTTTGCATTATACATAATAGTTTAATATTATACATATTGCAGGTGGGAACTAATTGGTGTTCTCTGTTCTCCTTTGAAAATGAAAAAAGATTAAATAAAATTGCAAAGACAACACACAGGTAATAAAGAATCATACACTGAACAACTTTTTTATTCACCCTTGATATTTAGCACAGTGGATAATGAGAATAAAAATGAATAAATAATTTAAAGCAGTTCTAGGACTGAATTCAAAATTATATATTTAAGAAGAGCTCTGTCAACTAGACTGGCTGTCTTATCAGAATATGAAATTTGAAAATATGTAATAGTCCTGTATCTTCTCTTCTGCGATGAGGCTTACTTTTGAGTCAAGGACAAAAAGTCAGGCCATAAGCCCTTAGAAACATACAAAAGTAGGATAACAGTGATGTTTTAAGTTCATTTGTTCTTTTCATCAGCAGATGATAAGAAAACTGTCTCTTTTGGCCTGAAGATGTTTCATTAAAAATGGACTTTTGTGACATGCATACATCTGTCATTTGCAGCAGAAAAGGACAGGGATGTTACGGAGAACCACATTACACCAACCTTGGAATAATTGTTCTTATGGACATGTCACTGCTAAAAATGAAATGTATGGACGTGCTACTCATGATAACTTTAATAGAATTAGACTAGGAAGACCTAGGAGTAAGGAGGCTTATGGAAATACAGTTTATGCAAAGGGGCAAAATCTAGCCAGAACCACTGGTGAGTGTAATTTAGATCTTTATTTATCTCCATACTGGTGTTTGAGTTGGCTAGTCTAAAACTGGTTTAGGGGCTTTAGATTAGTGCATCAACCTTTGATAACATGAAGATATTAAAGCAACAAACAATCTAAAGACACATTTGGTTCAGCCAATATAATTTATTTTAATACAACTTTCAGAAAATAAGTATATTACAATGAATATAATACAAGCCTTGCAGTTTCACTTGAACGTGAACATTTTTGTAGGTTTTCTTCAAGTCTTTTTCTAGTTTTTCATAAAACCATAAAGGTACTTCCCCAGGAAACTCTCTTCTCCCCACTGTGAATCTGCCTTTATACAATAAAAACTTTATTTCACCTGTGGGGAGAACCACCACCCCCAACATTGCAATTATAACAAAGAATAAGTTTTAACTTATTAGTTAATTAGTTAATTAGTTCAATTTTAAAAATTATTTTGAATTAGCTGATGAAATTCTAAGTAACTGTGGGAAAGTATCTGCTGACAGAAAAAAAAGCTTCTACTATACATATGCAATTCAAAATTTTAACTTGCATTTCCAAATGGTTGATAAAGCAGGAGCCATTTGCATCAACATGGGGCATTAAGGCCTCTGCATGTTGGTACTATACTGGTAAACATTTTTCATTAGACTGGTGAATTAACATCTTCATATAGATTTCCCCCCAAGACTTGAAACATTTCATTTGCGTATATACGTAAAATGTATATAAAGTACATGTTATACAGTATATTTATATACTACATAGTCTATATGCATAATATAAAAGATGTATTCATAAGCATTTCAGTCTATACCTGAAATCAATATCATTGGATGGCTGCAAAATACCCAGTCCTGCACGGGATTGATCTAGAGAAGGACATTTTACATTATTGTCCACAAGCTCTATCTCAAAATACGAAAGCATCAGAGTCAAAAATTGTTTAATTTCATGGACAGCAAATAACCTGCCAGGGCATTTTGCTATGCCTGTCCCAAATGGCATGTAGTAATATTTCAGCTTGCGACCATTGCGATAGAAGTCAGTCTTTTCTTCTCTGTTCTCGTTCAGAAAGCGATCATATTTGAATGTCTGCAATTAAACACATAAAAGAGTCACTTGATATTTGAATACCTCAAAAGACCAGATAGACCCAATGAGGCACAAAATGCGGGTTGGGAAAGCAGAACCTCTAACAATAAGCATCACAGGGCAACATCGGGCCCCTTGGTGCTGTTTTGGAAAGGGTAGCCCCTGAGAAGTTCTGTTATGCAGGGCATGATCCCAGGCTCTTTGCTAATGACTCTCCTTTTCTTTCCTGACCTCTAAAATGAAGGATTATAACCTGCAACCTTGTTTGTGCAGCCGAACACACACGAAGGATTCTCATGCTCTGCCTTTGGGAAAATATTATCCTTATCCTTATCCTTCTTCAAAGACCCCCATAGCAGTGATCTTCCCTTACTGAGGAAGGCAGTAAGTAGAAGGCCCTCTGGGGCCGGTAGCGCACTTTTGTTTTTCAGAGAGTGCTTATGCTGATGTTATTCTTTTTCTTGCCTACATCACCAGAGGTAAGAACAGGGACACAATGGGGCACTCCAACAACTGCTCTATTTAAGGGCCTGTTAGCTTCTGCCTGATCTCTGAGTTTAAGGCACTTTGAACAAAACTTACCAAGGGATCAGCATAGATTTCTGGATCAAAATGCAGCAGTTGAGGATAAAGAGCTACAATATCATCTTTGCGAATGTTGTAAAAATCATTCTCTAAGTGCAAAGTGAAATCCTCCTTGGCAACTCGGAAAGTCATGGATGCACTCGATAGCCTCATTGCCTCCTTGATGATGCTGTCTGTTGGAGGGGAAAATGAATGATTACCATAGAAACAGTATGTTCACATCCTTGGGGAAAGTCATGCATATTGAACTATTTCAAACCCAATATCAAACCCTGAATTTATTAGAAGAAGTATTTTAATAATACCTTTCTAAATGCCTAAGAAAGTATCTTTCTCATTTCTTTTTAGCATTTCTATCCCTTCTGCAGATAACACTGAGAATCTAATCTGCCTTCCCCTAGAAAAATGCTTATAGCTGATGGGACGTTTGAAAGTGAGAGACACTGGCACTGAGATAAAGAATGAAGCAGTGAAAAGTGGAAACATAACAAGAAAAAGAAACAGTGCAGTGAGAAGGATTTTCTAAAACTTTAAGAGATGCTGCATAGAAACACATGCTCAGAAAGAAAGTAATTTGGGGAATTTTTTTTGTTTCAACATACGGGCTTTTTTTTTTTTAAAGCAATAGTAGTTATAAAGCCACATTATCAAACCTTGTTTAACTTTGAAAAATGTACTTACAACTTGAAAAACATTAAGAATAAATAAGAGTAATGGTATCAGAAAATATGACTGCACAGCATAAGAATTGGGATATAAACTTTGGCAACACCTTTTTATTTCAGCTAAAGATATCAACCAAATGAAATATTATTTGAAATTATCCATAGGTCTCCAATACTATGTTAGGTAGCTGAGTAGGAGTATTGGAACATGACATTACCCATGAAAAAGTGCTATTCATGTGAATTTTGACACTCTCAGTACCACCTGGGACATTTAGAGGCCTGGTTGTGTGTTGGCTAGTGCTAAGGAACATGCAGTGTTTTGTTCTACTGTTTCTTTGCTTATTCCATAGTAATTTCATAGCGAGCACTTATGTGGTGATAACTAGAAGACTGTAGAAATTGTAGCATGATTTCTGGTACTCCTGCATAAAATAATCATACCTAGTATTGGCATATTATCCAGCTGTTTTCGATTCAAGGAAATATGTTTGCCATCTAAGCAGATATTCTCTTCAGCACTCTCCAAAATACTTTGCACTTCTTCGGTTGCAGCTCTCATTGCTTCTGGACTCCTAAGATCAAGAGAGAAAAGGTGTAACATAATTTTACACTTAAGAATGCTTTAAAAAGGTGTTTTGCCATTAACTTCTTCCTGACTAATATTAGTTTGTTAGTTAACAAGTACAGCCTTCTAAAATGAAAATGTTGCAACAAAATGCTGCAGCAGTTCCCCTTTTTCATGTCTTGGCAAAGGTATGATAGCTTAAAAAAAAAAGAAAAAAGAAAAAACTCCAAGTATCCGATTTTGTCTCCAATGACAAGTGGAACAGAACTGATATGCATAACTAAGGTAATAAACAATAATGTCACTAAAAAGCAATGCCAATAATAAGAAATAAACCAGCCAGTTGTAGATTAGGAAATAGCCCCACTGCAGGTAGAAAGTTTAGGAACAAGATTATAAATCAGTTTTATAACATCATTTATTTTAGCTGATGTGGTAATATTCTGTCTAGCTGAAAAGAATCTTCCTAATGTTAAAAGCCTACATAGTATCTTTCATGGTCCAGACTTTCTTACAGACATGGAATATATGAGCTATGGTGAAATACATATAGACAATAAAACAGGATGTGATAGTGCCTTGAGGAATGCACAAGTCAAGAAAACCTAAAGCAAATGCATTCTGGGAGTGAAAACTACTGAAGAATCTCCCAGATTAGCATTGGCAAGCAGATATGAGGGTGCTAAATAAAAGTGTCTGCAATTTAGACACATACTTCAGAGTTAGTCATGCTGAAGTAGATTATTCTCTATAGAGGCCCACTCTAAAATGCACAGTTAATAGTATTATCTGAACTGTGCACTTGTCTCATGAGTTAGAAGCTCAGCAGCTGCAGTCTACACTGCAACCTCAGTAGGGTCTATCAATGCATAAACTGTTTTCTATTAAGTTCCTGTGAAAACAATAACGAATTTAAAGCTCATTTTGCCTGCTCTAGTGAGATGGTCTAAAAATGTCCCGTTATATTGGGAGCCTTTAATATAATTAATGTTCTGAAGGCAACTAGCACTTGTGATGTCATATCATATAGATTTACTCCAAAGCTTTCTTGACAAAGTGTAGCATTGCCCTGAAGTGTTGTTTTTAAAAAGAAAAATCCTCTACAGAATTGCTCTATGCTATCACTTCTTGGTCTCAGATGAGTAAAAGGGGTTTCTGTGGAAGTCCAAAACAGCACACCACTTCACATTCCAAACAGTAAGTTTTTTCACACTGATGAAGTATCAAGCAGTGGAATTGGCCTGTATTAATGAATTGGCTTCTGAAAGATAATGAACATTTTTATTCTTCAGGAACAAGAAGCATCAGGACTTACTTAAGAAGATAGAACAAGGTCCAAAAAGTGGCAGGAATGGTGTTGGCTTGAGAGGCCCAAAGCACTGCTACGTGGGTCTTTGCTTTTTCCATGTCATCAAAGGTTGATAGCGTGTCATTCAGGAACATGCGGAGGGTGACAAGCTCAGACAGGTTGTCCCTTTTCAGGAGGTTCTTGTGGAGAAGTGCCTCTCCCAGCTTCTCGCGTGCACTGTGTGCACTCTTGAAGAAGTGAATGGGCAGCCCTGCCACGAGGGCTGGAAAAATCCTATCAAACTCCTGGAAGTTTTCAAGGGCACTTAGGATACGAGCTCTCTCACTTTCCTGCTTTGATGATAGGGTTTTGTCACTATTTGAATTAAATTCTTTACCAAAAAGTGTTAAAAAGCCAGACTCGAACATCACCTGGCAACAGAACGTATAAAGTCCTTCTGTCACCCAGGTATTAGACTGAAGTTTAGGTGTTCTTGACTGCAGCATGACATACTGTAGGTTTTCCATCATTGCTTCAATGAGGGCATCTAGGGCATTTCCTTGAAGGGTTCTAATGAAAGTCTGATGAAAATTTTCAGTGGTGTTTCCCTCTGCTGGATCAATGCTACCGTGCCCAAAAGCCTGTCACAAAATAAATTGTATGCATGATAAGTAAAGCCTGTCATAACCTTGATGATAAAGTCTAACAGAAATGAAAGCCAAAGTACAATTTCACAGCTTAGTAGAAGGAAGCATAATAAGGGCTATTAATACTAGAACTGATACTTTTTCAGTGATCCATAGCAGTGAAGGAGCCAGTGAAAAGAGATTCAATTAGGTGCTTAAAAATAAATGGCATGGCTACCTAGACCTTCATTCAACTGCCTTTGACATCAAAAGGAGACTTTTTGCTTGCTTCCATAGCACTTTGACTGAGCTCCTATTGTGGTACATCACTTTTTAAGGCATTTAGACCAAATCTTCCAAAGTAGTGAGAATCTCCTCAAGGTTTCAGATTCAGCAAGATACATTATCATTTTGCAGAGGGTGCTAATTGTGTTTCTGCTTTAACAGTTTGGGATACTAGATTGCTAAATAATGTACGGTCTTAGTCCAAATCACTGCAAATTGCCTTTCCACTAAGGAAAGGGAAAAAAGACCACAGTGTTTTAAACCAGTAAAAGTGCAGAATGTGAAACCAATTCTATTTCAAAGGCATAGTTATGCTTATAGGGATTAACTGGGTATGTCAGCAGATACTTTGCATATTAGATATTAAAAACAGGGATACCTTGGCAGAAGTAGCAAAATGGAACTTTTTCCAGTCCAAATGTTTTCCCTGGCGCATCAATGCATGGTATGAAAAAGGGTCAGTGAGGAAATGAATGTATTTCCCTGCTACATGGCAAGTGAAGATGTGGCCGTGCTTCTTCTGCTTTTCTTTGAGGAATTCAAGAGGGTTGGCACCAAATTGTAAGGCACAGCCCAGGTATGGAAGGAACCCATTTTCAAGTGGTGGCTCACCTTGTCGCCTACAAAATACAAACAGAAGCTGTATTTATAAGTATGTATAAAAGACCTCTTCGTCAGGACTACCAGGTGAGTAAAATACTGATGCTAGGCTTTTTGTAATGTGAAAAAAAATAAAAAGAAAAAAAATCATGAACAAATTGTATATTGATAAATAATTTTCTCCCCTTCAAGGTCTAAGCCAATTGTGAGATCTATGCCATGTAAGAAAGAACAACTTTAACAGCCTGTACTATTAATAAACATGATAAAATCCAGTTTGATTATGCCATCTTTCTTTTCCCTAGATCAGGAGTATATTTTTCACCAATAGAAAATTCTTGCCATTAGCTAACATGCAGAGTATGCAATTGTTACATTAATAAATAATCCATTCCACTAATATTGTTTGGTACATTTTTGATCAGTGGTATGCACAATATCATCTGAATACCAAGTGGAGTAAGTTTTTAGTGTAGAAAGGTTATTATTGGCATATTCCATTAATGGACCAGATCTTGTTGAAAACAGTGGGAATTTTGCTATGATCTTCAGTAAGCAAAAGAGCTAGTCTTTCAGACCAAGCGCCATCAGGCACATGCTTTAAGTTAAGCATAAGCTTAAACTGAAACATATGCTTAAATGATTTTATTTTCTGAGTCAGAAATCTACTTTTCTGTATAGGAACATCATGGCTGCAAAAAAACTTTCATATAATACTTTATCTTTTCCAGTAAATTACTACATTAAATGAACTATTTTCACCTTTTTTTTTTAACTTTTTTTAAAATAAACCAAGAAAATTACTGCTGAAAAACACAAAATCATAACAGATAAGCAAATTACTTGCTCTCTATGTAAATGTGCCATTAGGATAAATGCTTTTAAGGAATAGACATTTGACATAGCAAGGTACATAAGTATTACCTGTATTAAACCGTCTTACTAGATATGAGATAATATGAAAATGTAAGTAGGTATTAAACTATAATTAGATATAAGTAGGTATTAGCTGTGATTACAATACAGGTAAAACTGTAGCCCAGAACTTTAGGAAATTGCAACATGCATATTAATATTTTAATTACATAATTTATGCATAGATTAATATACACAGCTACTTATATACATTACTACTCTATTATTATAAAGTTCATACACAAAAATTCTATTGTACCATAAATCTATCAAAGGCATTGCCTATGCTATCCATCTCTCCATCTGAGTCTTAGAACTACAGTTCTTCTAGTTATGTGCACAGTATATTTGACACAAATAAAGGATAGGTACACTAAGGTGCATGTACAAATAGATTCCTTACCTTCTCCTCCTTCCTAGAAGAACATAAAATGCACAACAGAGTATTATTGCTGTTCCCCAGATCCAGGATGCTAGGAACATTTCTGGTAATGCCCAAAAACTTCCAAGGGGAAAACTGGTAACTACCAGTATGGCAAGAGAGGTGACTGAGAATGACAAACAAGACAGGTCACAATTTATATACAGTGGGTGCACCACTGTATCTGATGGCACGGAGTCAACCTAGAAGCTATTGATTAACCATTTCTGGAGAGAGCTTGTTCTGTCTATGTTCTGGCACCTTTCTGCCGAGAGCTTCGCTGGATTGATGCAGACAGCTGCAGATCTGGCCTTGGGCTGATGTCACGTATCAGTAGCAGTTCCAAAGTAATCAAACAGCTGTAATAGTTGATAATTTGAAGGTCAGTCGGGTGTATTTTGATTAATCCTGCAGATTTACCAATTACAGTTTACGGTTCAAGTTTAGCAATATGAAATGGCTACTGACCAGTGTCCAGAAGGTTCAGTCTGGGCTAGCTGGTGGCTGCAGTTTGTACGGTCCTTCAGCTGCCAGCCTGTTCCCCTTCCCTCCTCCTTGTGGACTGTCCTGGCTCTGGTGTGCCAGTGCAAGAGGGAACAGCGGGGTTCAGCTGTTGGGCAAAGGGATGGCTGCGGAGGTGGACTTACTTCCTCTAACAACATTTATTTGGAAGAAAGGGGAAAAATGGAACCTCACAGAACCATAGAACGAATTACAGAATCATAGAATGGTTTGGCTTGGAAGGGACTGTAAAGACTGCCTGGTTCCAACTCCCTGCTATTGGCAGGGACAAATTTCACTCAGCCCCATCCAGCCTGGCCTTGAACATTTTCAGGGATGCATTCTCTAAGGCAGCACAAGAGAGAAGAAAGCAGGATTAGACAACCACACTGGTTTGGAGTTTTTTTTCATTGTTCTTGGATCACCTTTTATTTTCCCAATAAACCTTTTCCCCTTTCTGTTGTTGACTGGTGAGAGTTCAAGCTTTGACTTGCTCCTAGCACATGGCATCAAGCCAGCAAGGAGGCAGCTCAGGTATAGTGATGTTTCATTAGTCACCCAAGGCCTATTATGTTTCTAAGAGAGAAACAGAAGGGTTTTTCATGCTCATTTTTGTACCAGTTTTGTTGGCGTACCTACAGCTGTGTGATAAAACAGTAAACATTTAGAATTTTTACTGTCACAATTGAACACTACACTGAAAACACTGACATGCAAAGCTGGCAGATGAGAATATTGCCCTGGCTTCAAGCCAAGGCAGACAGTGAGGCATGGGGTAACTGTGCACATGCCGTTACATATGAGACAATTTCTACATTGCTATACTGAAGAAATAAACTCTTTTTACAGCACTGAGATTTGCCCTCACTTAATCTAAAAGCCAACTCCTTTTGTGTGTCAGCTCAAGATCCAGTCGCCTATCCCATTTTCATTTAAGCACAGGTATTTTTTTCCTATAAAAAATTCTTTTTCATCAGCTGTATTTAGTTTGATTTTATATAATTGCTTTTTAAAAATCTTGCTTTCCAATTTCCTACTTGTTTCTGTTACAGAAAATTTCAGTTCTGGGTGTCATCTTTGACTTCAACCTATGACTTCCTCATCCTAGACAAGAATAATAATTTTATTATATTTGTGTCTACTCCTTTTGCATGTATAGTTCTTGGCCTTTTTATGTATAAACAATATTGAACAAGAAAGTCAGAAGCTACTGTAAATTTTGTGTCCAACATACAGGAATAACATTTAACTAGCAACACTTGCCTGTGGTTCCTCACACTATCTTGTGATGCATTAGGTAGAACTGTCAGTCACACTTGCCTTTTCCTTCCATGCCCTGGGTTATTGCACTGCAATGTGATGATAACATCATTTATAAATGGCATGCTGCTGCCAGCAAACAGCAGCAGTAACTTCACTAAGGCTGCCCACCTTCTTTCACTTTCTACTTTATATATATATATTAGTTCTAATAGTATAACCAGATGTAGGCAGAGCACAGGAGCTGCTTGGCAGCCTACCTTAAACAATTGCTTTTTCTCTCAGGAAAGTCTTAAATAGGCCAATCTAGAGCCTTAAAGCCAGCCAGTACTATAGCTGACTGCAGCCTGTGATATATATCCTTATGACAAAGACAAGCAGGACTGTTGTCTGCCACAGATACTCCCCCAAATTAAGCAGATGATGTATGAATCTCTTTTTATTTATATTAGTGGGCATTAGGCTTTCCTGATTTTTCAGAAACACCAGTGATGTGCCCTGATGTTCTGGCTGTGCTGTTTTGGTATTCTTCAATTTCAGATAGACATACAACCTCTGCCTGGACACTGGATCCCATTTTCCACTGCCAAAACTCAGGCAGTAGCTACCAATCTGTACAGCGGGGCTTGAAGGCACTGTGTGATCCCAGTGATTGACAGATACTACATTTTCTGCAGCATATTGTGTGTTGTGTGTTAGCTGTGTTCTCTTGTCTGGGCCCAAGAGGGTGACCCACAGGAGTTGTGGATGCAGTCAGAAGAAACACACTGAACTTGTTTTGCTTTGGCTTCATAAAGCAGACTCCTGAAATAAATGGTAAGAAGAATATTAATGCAAAGAACTGACATGACTTGGGCTCAAGACTCAACTCAGGCCAATGACACTATCAAAATAAAGCACTACATATCTTTGAAAGTATAAACCTTTGTCACTGCAGATTTGAATATGGGTGTTTATCCCTCAAAAACTCAGCAATGCATAAAGGTGTTAGTTAGAAAACAAAAAATCTTTTAAAAAGTGTAATTTGACCTTTTGGTTAAGCCCTTGTGTGTGCTGAGCTAAAACCAGTCCAAAAATCGCAGATCAACAGCACATGGATGCAGGTAAACCTGTGCTGACATTTTCCCCAGCACAGTAAGTTTAGCACCTACTTCCACCTCAGCCTGGCTGCCCGTGGCAGCTGCGAGATCAGCAGTGACACAGCTCTGCTCGTGTCTTCAGGGCCAGGAGTTGTGTCCAGGCTGATGCACGGCTACATTGCACTGCTCTCCCTAAAAGACACCAAGACACTTTTCACCCAGATACACCCACTGGCTGTGGGCAGAGGCTGCCAGGAGCACTCTTATCTGTCACCTCTGCTCCAGATGGTAAAGTGTGTTTAGTTGTGGCCCAAACAGAGCCAATGCTGTTCCCATAAAAAAATCCTGGCTCACCTCTGTGGTGATTCCTGAAGCCTAAGAGAAGTCTTCAGGCTTGCTTCACCCTGCTGCTCCAAAACAATTTGCTAACCACTCAAACCCCAGCTTTATCTCATATGCTGTAGCTGTATGGTTTCATTAGTCATGACCCACATGGTATTTAAATTAATAGAAAATAATAGATAAGCCAAGCTGAGGTGAATAATTTTTTTCCAGGGTTACTGATGGCTTCATAACTCAGGAACACTGGTGCGTAAAAGGGCGTGATAGAGTTACGAGAAGCTGCTGACTACATTTGTAATAAATAGCAGATTTCCACAGCTAACTATAACACTTATTTATTCACTGGAAGTAAATAAGAGGTACATGCTATAAAGAAAGTATTGACTTTTTTTCTCTTGCATGTGTTGCGAGAATTGGGTTAATCTCTTTCATGAACAGATGAAAAATACTGAAACCACATAAAAAAGCATTTTGTTCAGCAGTGGGAAGTCAGCCATGCAGTTCACAGAACGGGAGCTGGCTGACGTACTACAGCCAGGAGATGCAATTGCAGTTATGAAACATTTCTGCAGCTGTGAAACATGTAAACGAGATCTCAGAAATGTGGAGCAATATGAAAGGAAAGCCTAAACAAGAAGCTGCACAGTGTAGCTGGTTGTAGCTCAGAATATTTTGCAGCCACAAAATAGCCAATAAAAAATTATATGTCACCACCTACTGGTAAAACTCCTTGTGTGGCACTTGTGTTCTACAGCAGTCACGGAACTCTGAGTCAATATTTTTTTCTTGCTTCTATACAGCAAAAATGGATTGCCATGTATGCCCACATGCCTATGTATTTTTCTTTGTATTTACATAAAGGATCCCTTTCATGAAGATACAGAGATATGTTTGGTAAGACCACTGAGATTCCTGAAGGCCAAGATTTTCTGAGGTCACTGAAAATGTTGCATTCAACAGAGTTAGGGTTTTACTTTTCTCCAGCAACAAGAAATATCTATTTGTAGAGAGGAATGATGGCTGTCACTACACAGGATTCCATACTGTTGGGAGAGCCCAGAAATTCAAAGTCCCTGTGCAGTGTCACTGTTGACCTGACACAGACACAATTTGCCTACAAACTGGAAAGCATCAGTGGTGCTCCAGGCATAGAGGATAGAACATTGACTGCTGTATCCACTAGCAACAACAGTCTTGATCTCCCACCATGGCACCAGCCTGCCTTCATAAACCAGTGATCATGCCAGAAACGTGGTATCTTCCCCAGAGAGACTGTCATTTCAAAAATAAATCCAACAGATCCCTAGCAGTATTCGCCTTTTCCCTGGTTTTCCTGGGTCAATGAAATAGGTGGAAGTCTTGTATAGCCAAATAATAAGAGTATCTAAAAGAATATGAGTAAGATTTTATTAGAGATGCTGTAGACAATAATGCAAATCAATTTGATTAATTACCTACACAATCTAAAATAAATTCATGCTACTCTCATGTCACTCTACAGCTCTATTTTAGCAACCGTCATAGTTGTTGGAAGGGCGGATTTTGCCTACATTATACTCTGCCTTTTGCAGAATTTGTGAGTCATCTGGCTTCAAGAAAATAGTGTGCTCATATATCTTTCTTTAAAAAAAGCATGATGATTATTATTATCACTGTTATTATTTATTTATTTATTTATTTATCTGTAGACTATAGGGATACAACTCTTTTGTATTCTGATATCATTGTGATATATTTGACCTTGTCAATATATACTTCATAATACTGTGAAGTATTCTTTGTATACAATGCCTTGTATTTACCTTAGGATAATCAGCATTGATGGGCTATAAAGTTGGACAGGCTTGCAAACTGGGTTTATTTGCATCCTGTTACAGGACAATTGCCCTCTAGCATTTACATAATAGTATGGCCAGATGTTTCCTCTAATGACCAAGTTAATATTTCTATATTTGTCTCAGAGTATCCTCCGAATGTGCTCATATATCAAATAATGAGCTTGGCTTGCGTACACAATATCAGTTCATTTTCTCCCTGGGATTTTCTTTGTTCTTTAGGAATGTTAATTCAAAATTTTGTAACTTTTCTATCAAACCTGGAATTTACAATGCCACTATCTTACAATGCCACTTTAATACCAAGCATTAGAAACTAGATCTTAATAACAAATACCATCCTTCATCTGAATTAGAGTATTTTAATGATACATTCCATTCTGGCATGACAGGTTTCCCTAAAACTATAGAAAAGGGAACTATTAAACCTATGCTTGCTGGTAACAATTGAGAATATTAAGATTTATGAAAGTTACCTTTTTCTAAATATCACAGAAAGAAACTAAAGAGGGCAATTCTGAAAGCAAAAACAAAAGAGAACTGAAATGGAAACCCAAGCAGGGAAAGCAAATAGCTGTAAAATAAATGATGAGAAGTTATTACCCCTCACACAATGCAGCAACCTGCATCTTCTTAAAGTAATTTTTTTTTAATTCTTTTTTTAACTCTGGAGTTGGATCACATAATTTGATAACAAAACAGAAGGTTCTATATTATTCTATCAATCCTAGATGTCAAATTGCAGGTGCTCAAAACACTGAAGAGGGAAAATCAAATCTCAAATGTGATTACAAAACTGCTACAGCTCACTGCTACCAAACACTTATTTGGAGAAAGGTGGTTGGGTAACAAGACAGTAGAAGAGGACTGTGGTACAATTGTCTGGGTGAGCATGACAAGTGATTCAGGGCTGCTCCAGCAGATGGAGCAGGGAGTGTAACAGCAACTTCTGCCTCCCTTTTATTGCCTTTGCTTTTCTTCTGCTGACACTTTTATTTTCTTTTTCTGTTAAAAAAAAAAAAAAGAAAAGAGAGGTCCACTGTCCTGTAGCTTACTAGTTGCTATTTTGCTATCAGCTTTCCAATACGTAAATGGGGCTTACAAGAATGCTGGAGAAACTCTTTTCACAAGGGATAGGGCAAAGTGGAATGACATTAAGCTGGAGAAGGGTAGGCTTAGATTGAATGTAAGGTAAAAATTCTTTACTGTGAGGGTTGTGAGGCACAGGTTGCCCAGAGAGGTGTTCAAGACCAGGCTGGATGAGGCTTTGAGTAACTTCATGGAAAGTGTTCCTGCCTATGGCAGGGAAGATGGAATGAGATGATCTTTAAGGACCCTTCCAGCCCAAACCAATTTATGATTATATGATTCATCTGCCTGAATTGGGCATGCATTGTGTAGCACTTAATTTATGTTCCCTCCTTCATCATACTCACAATTCGCTTTATGCCTCCAATTTGAAGCCAAGGAGATTCAGCTGTCGGAAGGCCCCTATACATCCAAGTTTAAGTCAGCAGTAGCAAGTGGTATGGGACAATAGGAGTGGCTATGTAGAGTTGAATGGTGCTGAAGACCTGACATCCACTCTTTTTTCTTCCTTGTCTTCACAGTGGTTCTCTGGGCCAATGGACTGAATGCTCACCAGCAGAATGGATTAAATATCCTCCTGTATTGCAAAAGTTGACATTAATCTAAAATAAAAAAGGCACTCTGTGAACTCAAAGTCTGCCTCACCAAATACAAACCAAAGCATTGTAAGATGGGACATCTAGAAGGTTTGCTTTGCAGTTCTAATACAAACTATAATCCTAAAATATGCACACCTAAGTTTATTCCTGCAAACATACAGAAGACCTTTCCCCTCTTTACATATATATCCAAGGAAGGTGCTATTGCATCTGTCTTTCTAGACATCTAAGTCTCATGACTGTCATGGAAAAGATAAAAATCTAGCCAATCAAATCAAAACTGAGGCTCCAAATCAGCAGAGACTCAACCACCAACAAGAAAGCAAGAAACTCTCTCACAGATACCTTGGCTGTTGGCTTAGCAGGCATCTTAAATGAAGACCAAAGGACAGTATGAAAGAAGGGTTGTTTTGCCCTTCTTCCCTCCAAGGCAGCCGTCTAGATGAAATAAATCTTGTTTTAGCTTTAACAGACTGGAAGATAGCTGCAAGGCTTTGGCAATGTAATAGGAGAAGGAACAGACTGGATGGTCAGGTTGTAAAGAACTGGGCAGGCATGTTATAATATATTAAAAATAGCCAGTGACACCAGTATCTATTATGTGAGGATGGCATCTTCAGAACCATTCTGTTGCTTACAGCTATTTCCATCTTCTTGATGCAAGTGCTGATACCCCTCTGGTCCTGCAGCCTGTGCAACTTTGGCAAACCTCACATCAGGTTGCTGTGGGGTTGGCTATGTGCTGCTTTTGCTCCTTAAGTGATCACCCTGTGCAGTGGCACTCTCAGTCCAGTATGAAGCAAAATCAAAAGGTCCATTACCTTACTGGCAGGATGCCATTCTGGCTGGGAGCTGGCTTGGCACCCATAGTTACCTTGGGGACTCGTTCTTCCTGCTATGGCCACTGCAGATCTAAGGAGAAACAGAGGTCAACAGGTAACCAGTAGTTGGAAACCACCAGTGACTTACTCTTGGTGGCGATTTCAGTGTCTATAGTGGCCACTTTGGGACTGGAGAAGTCCCCAGATGTTTAGGGGAAATGGAGAAATTGAACTAACAGTGTGGTTGGAAAGGATTTGTACTCTGAAAATGCTGGTGGTCATCACCACTTTCCTTGTACCGTTTTTCTCTGGTTTCAGAATCCTTTTACTTTTCCATTGGATCTACACATGAACACAGGGATCCTTCTCTGAGAGCACGCCTGGTGGATTTCTGCTATCCTGTTGCCTAGGTATGGGAAGTTTTGACAGGAACAGTGGTATATAAATATGTTTTTTAACGTAGATCTGAGCTTCACTAGACTGTCCCAAATGCGAAGAACTAGATGAAGTGTGGGGCACACAGCTATGCAACTAAGCCGTATTCTACTCTTTCAAGGGTAAATACACATCCTTCTGCTCCTAGATTTACCTAAGTATTATTTTTTCCTATCTCTATGCTTTACTTCTTATAATGCAATATTTATTGAATGATACAAGTGAAGAACTGAAGAGTGAGCACCTTTCTATATTGCAGCAAAAGTCTGTCAGTCATCACTTCAATTCTTTTCTGTCATATATTTCTCTTCATGATCATATTTCTATGCAGCTAAAGGATTTTTAATTTTTTTAAAAAATTTTGGTGAAAGGGAACTGTGGCAGTGAACAATGTCTTCATTACGCAGAAGAAAGGGAAAATAAGGCATGGTGGTGTAATAGACATAATATGAAACCAACTTCAAAGTGTGAGGCTGCTCAACTGTCCAGATTAGATTAAAAAGAGATGAATATGGGACTACATAAACAAGCTGTCCAAAGCACAGCTCACTGGCTTTAAATGTGAATCAGACTCCTGGTCTCAGAAAATTGAATTGCAAGTCAATGCAGATGGCTGATTTGAAACAATATCTCTCTGTGTTGATGTTTAACAAGTAATATTGATTCTCCATTACCAAAATTGCTTTGATATTTCAATTTACCCATTTCCTTTTATATGTTTTATATTATTTTTAACTTAAACAGGCAAGATTAGAGATCTACCTCTTACAGCCTAAATTACAAGTAAAAAAGACAAAAATGAAAACAGAAATGCACAAAAAGAACATGGTAACATAGGAAGGAAAAACTGATGGATGAGAGATGACAGGTAGATGTCAGATGTTGCAGAGTATAGAAGGTGAGGAAGATAAAGACAAAACACAAGGTAAAAGACAGAAACATTTAAAGAGCTGGAATGTTTACAAATGGGAACAAATTATTGCTTTTCTTAACAAACAGACAAACATTGGTGCTCTGGTAGCTATATAGCTCAAGACTGATCTCATATGTGAAACAGGTTTGGAGTGGTCAGAAATGCTTTGGCAGACTTCCAGAAACCACTCCCAATCTATGGAAAGCATTTGACTTGCTGAGTCAGTGGGGAGACAGCTCCCGAGAAAAGTAAGGGCACTGTTCCAACACCAACACATGCCTTTGGATGAGCCGCCTTCTGATCACTTACAGCAATTCAAGTTCCCATTACAGTGTCCCCCCAAATTTTTGGCTTGGTCTAAAGACTTCTAGTGGTCACAGACATAAAAGGGAAATTCTAATTAAAACTGTTCAGTAGTGGCATTTCATGACAGAGGAATGATCTGGCACGGAGGGCAAGGAGGGGTTAAACTGGCTGGAACAGGAATGTCAGAAACAGAACAGAGTCCTTCCAAGGGTGGTGATGAGATAAGAAACAATCTCAGCTTTGTCTTGCAGACATCCTGAAATGGGAGCACTTAGGAATCCAAGCTCAGGGGTTAACTCTGGGCAGCAGAGCTGGGTGAGGGGTAGACCCACAGCCAAGCTGAGATGCACCACGCAGATACTTTTGGAACTGGTGCTGGTGCAAGTGTGTATAAGGAATCTGCTTGTGACACATCTTTGCATATTCCATGTAGAACTGCATATTCTGGTGGCACCCTGCCCAATACATTGTTCATTTTACTGGGTTTTTTTAATATCTAATCATAACAGTATGTTTAATCCACCTCTAGCATACCATAACCATTCTCCAACAGATGCCACTAGTGAGCCTTGCTGGAGCTGTTGACACTGCTGTTGGCCCCAGCTCTCCTCCTCTTCTGCCAGAGGTTACAGCCCCAGTAACCAGAGCAAGAGAAGTGCCCACCTCTGTCCCAACACCTCATCCCAGAGGCTGGTTTCTGCTCAAATGTATCCTTGGTGGCATTTGAAGACAAAGAGCCAGGCTCCCATTGAAGAATCTGAGTTCATTATTCCTCATGCTGTGCTTGCCACAAGCACTTGTGCCCTGTGTTTGCAAAGTGCAAAGAAGAGGTCACCAGAGTGTCTGCCCCACCTGCACTAACTGACTGGCAGACACCATGACATTTGCTGGACAGTCTCAGTGGAGCTTCTTTGGCAGTGGCTCTCCAGTCTGTCTCAATTCCTTATTCATTTTCATATTCAGATGACTCCAGTGTATTACTGTGACCCAGTAAAGGCAGAACACATACACTCTGTGGCTTACTTTATTAACATATATGCAAGTTCCTGTACCTGAGTCAGGGCAATCACAAGCACAAGTACAGGCTGGACAGAGAATGGATCAAGAGGAATACTGAGGAGAAGGACTCGGGGGTGTTGGTTAACAAGAAGCTCAACATGACCCAGTAATGTGCACTTGCAGCCCAGAAAGCCAATCATATCCTGAGCTACATCAAAAGATGTGTGGTCAGCAGGTTGAGGGACATAATCTTTCACTCTACTCAGCTCTTATGAGACCCCTACCTGGAGTACTGCATCTGGGGCCCTCAACATAAGTAGGATGTGGACCTACTGAAGCAAGTCCAGAGGAGGGCCACAGAGATGATCAGAGGGCTGGAGCACCTCTACTGTGAAAACAGGCTGAGAGCTTCTCAGTGTGGAGAAGTTTCCAGGGCTTAAAGCATCCTTCCTGTAACTAAAGGGGGCTACGAGAGAACAGGAGAGGGACTTTTTCTAAGGGCATGTAGTGACAGGACAAGAGGCAATGGCTATAACATGAAAAGAGGAGAGATTTACATCAGATATGAGGAAGAAATTCTTTACTGTGAGAGCAGTGAGGTAGTAGAATAGGTTAATCAGAGAAGTTACAGACACTCTATCACTGGAAACAGTCAAGGCCAGGTGGGATGGTGCTTTGAGAAACTTGGTCTAGTGGAAGATGTCCCTGTCCACTGCAGGGTTTTGGAATGATACAATCTTTAAGGTCTCTTTCTACTCAAAGCATTCTGTGATTTTACGATTCTATGATTTTGAGGGCAGAGGGACCTGTCTGTCATTGTTTAATCTGGCTTCATGGTTCATCTAGACCACAGAATGTCGCTTAACCAGAGCATACAACCTGAACTAGACTGTATAGAACATGAAATGTATCAAATATTGATTTAGAGATACCAGGAGAAAGGAAAAAACATTGAATCCCTGGGGAAAGAGTTAAACAGAAGAAAGTGCCACTAGTGTGAAATATACACCTTATTCTTGCTATGCCTATGAAGGCAAAGAATAAAGATTTTTAAACACTGAAACATGTACGTCAGAGATAGGAAAGGTTATTTAAGTCCTTCCCAGCAAAATCCCACTTGTGGATTAGGCACAGGAAGAGCAGAGTCACTCCCTCCCCCATGCCTCTGTAGAGCTCAAACCCACCCCTTCCTCAGCTCTCTTTTCTGCCTCCTCCCTCCTAGGATTAACTCAGGATCTTGCATGAAGGAGCGTATTGTCTGCGGGGCCTGTGCTTCATCTGTTGTACAGGTTGGAGGGTGTTTAATGACCGAGGAGGAGAGAGGAACATCTTACTGCTCACACCCTGAACTGTCAGGCTGTGGAGCTGGATGCTGTCCTCATGTCTGCTGCAGAGCTCTCCTGCAGTGACAAATAGGTCCCCTTGCCAGGATCTCCACAAGCAGTTCCTGTGTTTTGCTCATTTTCCATTTGCCTCACAGAGGCTCTATGTCTAATCTGCAGAAATGTTGGGTACACACAGTCATGAATGAAGTCAGGAAGGTGGTGATTAAACAAAATATGTCCTATATTCTTACAAACATGAGATACAATTCTGTAGAACTCAGAGCTCAAATTAATGCGTTATGAGCATATTCAGCTTAAGCGTCTGAATTCCCTGTCTGTATCCCAGGACTTATGATAGAAAATAAATGACCAATTGTTTGGACAGCACTCAGACATTAGAGTGTTACTTAGAAAATATGGTGACGACACTAGTATTTCCATCTTTAGAATGGAGTTTGAATAGCACACAGGAAATCGGGCACAAAACTATAAACTGAACAGTGGAAAATCATACACTCACTGAGCACCATCCACCCTGTGGGCTGAGGAGGGTACAGGGAAAGTAATATGTTATAATGCCCTTAAAAGGCAAGATCAAAAAAATATGAACAGGGAATCAAAAACAAAGTGACCCAGCAGTTTCTGATGTCAAGCGCCTTACTGGGGCAAAGCTCCTGTAATGTAATTTCTCATGCAAAACAGGGTTTTATGCTGACATTTATGTTTCTGTATGTAAAGTCCAAAAATTCTTGTTCACAAAATTTAGAGGCATACCAGCACAGCTCAGTGCAATGCAACGCCACAGTTACTTAACCTGGTTTGAGGCGGGCTTGTTCTAGAAATGCAAACAACACATCAGGACATTCCTTGCACCTGGCTTAGAGCAGGATCCGTTAACTCCCTCATAACTAGCCCAGGTACAGAACCACTTTAATGCAATTATTCTGTTTCCAGTGCTGACAGGGTGCTATCTTGCACAATTTGTGCATGTTTTGAGTGACCACTGATAATGTCTCATTGTTGAATGGGTGGAGAGCTTCCTACTAAACAAAAGCATAACCTGTTTCCAGCTTCAAAGAAGAAACATGAATTTTTGGGTAATAACCATGTATTATTTAATTAAGAATTTTGCAACAGCTGACACTGATACCAATCAGTATGTGGTTTCTATTATTCTTTGAAATTTGGCACTAAACCATTAAAAAACCCAAAAATAGTACACTGACAATGGAAAATTATCACACTATTGCTCATGGGTATTCTAATTTCAACAAGCAAAATCTGATAACTTGGCCATTTGTTCCACTTCTTTCAAACAATAGATGCCCATAACCTGGACTTTGCTTGTTCTTAGATTATGTACCTATAACAGTGCACACACCGTATGCCCAACAAGTAATAGACTATATGGAACCAAGTGTTTATTTTATCGTAATTTTCTTTATTATCATAAAATGAACATCCATTACAGTCTCATGGGTAAAATCAGGGAGGGTCCCTTGACAGTGCAGGTCTGGCATCCACCAACAAAGTCTGCTAATGGCTAATAGTAAGTTGTCTTGAAAGACCAAGATAAGAGATAAAATAATGCAGAAAACAGCAAATAACAACCTAGGTTTTTGGAGAGAAGAAAGGTCTTTGCAATGAGAGGAGCATTCAACATCAAATCAAAAGAAAACACTGCCCTTCAGTTGTCAGCATTGGCACCCAAGAGAATTGCACTACCTGGAAAACTACCCATCACACACCTGCAATTTCCATGCCACATGGAGCCTACAGTGCTCTTGATTCTCCAGGGTGGGTACAGGGCTTCACTGCACAAAGCTCATTGCAAGATAAAGAGCTAGACACTTCGTCTGAGCATACAGTTTTAAACCTTTCACTGCACTTATGTTAAAATCTCTTCTGGCTATGTAGAAAATTTAGCACTTCAAAAGCAGTAATCATCTGTCATTATTAAACCAGAGCTAGATTCCCTCTCTCCCTCCCGGTCCAGGAGACATGTAACACAGGATTTTTGTGAACTTGTACCCTAAGTCCAAAATTTCACTTCATATATATTTAATGATCTGTAGTTGCATGACTCAGTAGCTGTGGGTTCAGGCACTGGCATGCAGGAAAGTTCCAGGCCTAGCTGACCATCAGATATGGAAACAGCTGGAGGGTTGCTGATCCTCCACATTCAGCACTGCTATGGCTGCTACTCCAATTCTATGCTCTCCTGTGTTGCTCCCCAAAAATTATGGCAACTTGAGAGGATCAAAAACTCAAAAATGTTACATTGCAACAGAAACTCTGTTTAGCTTAACTAAGGTTATGATTGTGCAGGCAGTTCTAATGATGAAACGGCCTGTTAGTGCCAGAATGAAGGGAATCAACATTTCCTCTCATTCCTACTTCTTCTTCTTCCTCCTTTCTCCTGTTCCCAGCCACACACTCTCCCACTCTGGCTCACGTTGGTGTTTGGGAGATCCTTTTGTTGCTTGTTTGGCTCTTCAATTATTAGAAAAACATTCATGTTTTTTGGTGGATTTAATTTCTGCTGGTGCAGTAAGTTAAGCTCTCCATCAGAAGAGCTCAGCAACAGCTGGGCCTGGCTGAGGACAGGACAAAGAGACTGGAGGTGAGAGCAGACTGCTTTCCTAGGTACTGGAGGACTGCTAAACTCCTCCACTAAACACTCTGTGACGAGAAGCTCTAGGGTGCTCAGCACCTTAATTATCTATACAATGAACAAGACTTGACAACAGGTGAAGAATCGTAATGAAGAGGGATTTTAAAGACTGAAAATTGATGCTGGAGAAGTTCACACTCTAAATAAGGCGAATGGGGAGTATTTATGGTAATTAACTTTCATGACTCTTTCCAAGCTTGTTCTGGGGTTTCCCTTTTGCTGGTACACTTTATGATATGGTTCCTCCAAGGGAGCACGGCTCCTGCCACATACCCGTGGGAGAAGGCCTGGACAGATGCTGGACCACGGGACAGGTGATGTGCTTACTCCAGCTCACCCACCCACGCCTGTATGGCAGACACACCAAACACAGCTGATATGACACAGTGAGCAGAGAGTGCTTTATTACAGGGGGGGAAAAATGTTGGAAAATGAGCAGAAAGTGATACTTCTTCCTCTGTGAAGACAACAGCTGTGAAGCAGCAGTGAATGAATGAGGCAAAGGCCACACAAAAATGAAGAAAGCCAGCGGTAAGTCTGGAGCAAAAGAGGCTCAGGGGACACCTCACGGCTCTCCACAGCAACCTGAAGGGATGGTGCGATGGGTGGGCCCATCTCTTCTGCCAAGAAGACTAGGGGAAATGGGCTTAGGCTGAAACATGGGAGGTTCAGAGTAGATATTAGAAAAATTTTTTTCACTGTTAAGGTGACCAGGCGCTGGAAGAGGTTGCTCAGGGAGGTGGTGGAGTCACCACCCCAGGTGGTAATCGAGAGGGCCTGGGCCTGGCGCTGGGCGATGTGGTTTGGTGGCTACAGCGCTGGGTGGACGGCGGGACTGGATGGTCTTAAAGGCCTCTTCACCACGACCCTGATTCTAAACGAGGCACGTGGCCAGGGTGGGATCGGGGCCAGGGTGTGAGGGGGCCGGGGTGGGATCGGGACCAGGGTGTGAGGTGGCAGGTGTGGANCGGGCAGGCGCCTGCGCAGTGCCGGGCCAAGCCCGCCCCGCCCCGCCCGCTGCCAGCGGCTCTGCCGGCACTCGTGGAGCTGCCGCCGCTCCCTCCCCGCTCCGGTACCAGGGCCCCGAGCACGGCAGCCACCGCCCTCTGGCCCGCAGGTAAAGCAGGGGCCGCCGAGACCGGCAGGGGGATCCCCTCCGCGCGGCCCTTTGTGCGGCGGCAGGTCCTCGGGGAGAGGAGGGGGTGGGCGGGGGGCTGCGGTTCGGGCATGGCGGAGCGCGGTGGGGAAGGGAGGGGAGGGGGCGGCCGCTGCCGAGGCGGCCCCGCCGGGCCCCTTGCGAGGCCCGTGCCGGTCCCCGTGCCGGTCCCCGCCGTGCCGTGCCCGGGGAAAGGCTTCTGCCGGCCCGAGACAGGGGGAACGGGGAGTGAAGGAGCCCCGCCACGGCCGGCTGTGTCCGCGCCCCCGCGCCGTGCGGTCCGCCCGGTCAGTGCTCGGAGCAGGCCCGGGCGTGTGGGGCAGCTCCGCTGTGTTGGGGCCGAGCGGTGCTGCAGGGTGCGGTGGGCACGGCATTCCGCTTCAGCTCCGAAACGGAGGCGGCAGGCTTGGGAGCCGAGTGGCTAATGAGGGCAATTGCTCCGCGGCTAATTAGGTATGTATCAGGAGAGAAGCACTGGGTTATTAGTGGAGAACGTGTCTTACGAAACAGCACCTTGGGTTTCTCCTGTCTCAGCGTGACCTCCGGGAAATGTCGTCCTGCATCTGCTTTAAAGATGAATTTTGGGGCTCGTGGCCTTCCAGCTTCTGGAAAGGGGGAACCACTGTTCCAGTAGAGGTGATGACATTGTGGCCTGCTGTCATCTTGCCACAGGCGGAAAGCACACGGGTGGCTTTGGTTTCTTGTTTTGGTTTGATTTTTTGCCTCCCCCAGTATTGGTTGCTGGTGCCTCAGGGACAGCAGTCGCTACAGGCTGGGATTTTTGTTTTGATTTGATTTTTCGCCTCCCCCAGTGTTGGCTGCTGGTGCCTTAGGTACAGCAGTGGCTGCAGGCTGGGTTTTTTGTTTTGGTTTGATTTTTCGCCTCCGCTAGTACTGGCTGCTGGTGCCTTAGGGGCAGCAGTCGCTACAGGCTGGCCACACCGGGGTTCAGCAGGAGCCTCTGTTGTGTTCAGCTCCATGCTTTCCCACCTGGAGGATGTGTCGGGAAGCTTGTCTTCTCCCAGCCACGCCACCGAAAGCAGTTCGGGATCACCCCCACCCTCGAGACTTCCTGCTGGCAGGCTCAGGCTGTCACGAGTGACGCCTTCCACAGGTCTCTGACCCGTGGCCCGGCACTTCCCTTTGGCAAACAGGATCTGCTTAAGTGGGAGGTGCTGGCACTGGCAGTCGGACTTTCCAGCCAAGGGTACTGAGAAGAGGGGAGAGGTCTCTGCTGCCAGGTTTTGTAGTCACTAGTTAAGTTATGTCAGCCCCTCTTGCCCAACGCTCTTCCTTTGGCTTCCACTTTTGCTTCCCTGAACACTTGTGCTCCTCTCAATACATGGAAGTCTGAGAATGATTGAGCAAGACGATTCTGATGTTGGTGAAGATTTTTGAGAGAAAAAGAGGTTATAAGTGACTCACATTCTGTGGTATCCGCTCCCCAGTGCCTAAAGCCGTTACAGTGCCTGCTGAAACTCATATTTATACTCTGGATAACTGCTCAGAAGTCGAGGGCAAGTGTTTCATGCAGTTTCTGGTGGTCCCTCACAGTCACAATTGTTATATAAAAATCTTATTTGAAGCTAGTATTTTTTTTTGGCTCTTGCATTAGCTAACAAAGGGTATTTGTTTTATGACTGCTGCTGCAGAAATTGAAAATACTATATGCAAACTTAAGAGCTCACTAAATGCAGTTACAGTGGTGACAGTTATTCTGCCTATTTAGCTGGAAAACCAAAACCAGGAACTGAAGGAACCAGCTCAGCAGATACTTGGTGACAAACTCTTGGGTTTGTGAGCCCTTGGTGGGGTGGGGGGAGGCTGAGGAGATTGTCATGTGGCAGGATAAGCTGCTGGAGTGTCATCATATTTGATCTGAGAACTAATATATGTTCAGCTCTGCTGTTGCTTTTCTACCGAGAGCACTGTGCTCCTCCATGTAGACTAGAGGAAAGTTGAGGTTGCCTGTCTGTGACAAATGTAACCAGTAATAGCGTGCAGAGTGAGACTGGTCTGTGGAAGAGAACTAAAGCTGGCCAGAGTGTACCATGGAGGTTGGTGACTAGGACAGGGGACCCAGCAGTCCTTGTGTGCTGTTCTTTGCTGCTGTGTGGTAGCTGGACGTCACTGCCTGCAAAGTGCTGCTGTTGTGTCCCTTACCGCCCTGCCATGGGGTGACTGCTTTGGGAAGACACTGCCCTTGGCTTGCCCTCTCTTCCTGCCTGCTGCCAGGGGTGTGCTGAGTTTGAACATATGCTGGTGCTTGGGCTGGCACCTGAATCTATGAAAGCAGCTCTAGCACAGGAGAAGTTGAGATTGATGCTGTGTGTGACATAAGTGGTGTTTGCAGCAGAATGCGGAATCCAGGCGCAGCTTACCTGACCAAGGAGTTTACTATTACACATTCTGGATGAGCAAAAGCACTTGGTTGTTTCGGATCAGTGCTGGATTAAAACAGAACTTTAAATGGGCTTTAAATGTGTATGTTTAATTTATAAAGCCTCCAGGGTTTAATGGTGTTTGGTTTAGTTGCATCAGTTAGTCAAAAAATGTCAGTGGCACTTAATTTTTAGAACATAACAGGCCATTTGTTCAGTTTAGGTTTGTCACATTTAGAACATGCTTTTTTAAGTTTTAATTGTGGTTTGATACGATACAGGTGCTGCTGGACACTCTTAATGAACATGCATAAAAGCTGTTAATGAGCTTAGTGTGATATGAAATGATGTCTGTTGTGTTACTACAATATCACATTAGGCATCTGTGTGTAGTGTTCATTTAGAAATCAACTTAATATCTGCACTTAGAGAAGCAGCAGCTCAAGGATTTATGTAGTGGTCACTTTTAGGCTGGAGTTTTTGCTACATTGCTACATGAATAAGGATCTCTGTTCTTTGGCTGCGAAAATGAATCCCCAAACTGAAAGCTTTTAATAAAGATGCCTCATTAACTATGTTCTCAGTGCCTTCTGTAACTTGCAAAACTGTATGATGTTTTGTTGTCTTCTGTTTCTGTCCCTTTCCACTCCCCTCGTTCAAATGTTCCCACATACTGTTGGGGAATATTTTATTATGGTTTTCAAAAGTTCAACTGATTTCGGGAAGAGTATGAGTGAAGGAGCACTGAAAAAATGGGATTTCCTGGAGCCTCAGGTGACTGGCTCTAACAGAGCTGGGTCAGCGTGGTGCCTTAGAAAAATCATGTGAAGTGGTTTATTTTATTTTTTTTTTGTTTTGTTTTTGCTTGGGGTTTTTTTCCTCTTGGTTTTGTTGTAGTGTGTCCTGGTAAGTTGTCACAGGGCTCTCCCAACATCACATGAGAGCCAGCCTGGAGTCTCTGTGTGTTTTGAAACTCGACACTGACTGAATCTTCCTGGTTTATGATCCCTTGCTGTAATTACTGTGTTGCAAATGGACATGGGAAGCCAGTTCTCTGTAGTGGCTTCTTTCTGGATCTCATGGTTTAACCCCAGACAGCAACTCAAGGCCACACAGCTGCTTGCTGGATTCACTTGCCCTGGCAGGATGCGTGAGAGAATCAGACGGGTAAAAGTGAGAACTCATGGGTTGATGTGAAAATGGTTTAATGGGACAGAAAAGGAAGGGGAAAAAGATAATAAAAGCGTTGGAATATATAAAAGGAGTGATGCATGTTGCCCCTGCTCACTACTAGCCAACCAATGCCCAGCCAGTTCCCAAGCAGTGACCCTTGGCCAAGTTTCTTCCTGAGCCTATATATGAGCATGATGCTACATGATATGGAATATCCGTTTGGCCAGTTTGGGCCAACTGTCCTGACTCTGTCCCCTCCCAGCTCTGTACCCCACCAGGCTTCTCACCGGCAGGGCATGAGGAGCTGAAAAGTTATGGACTTAGTATAAACACTGTTTAGTAACAACTAAAACAATCAGTGTGTTACCAACATTATTCTCATCCTGAATCCAAAACATAGTATGTACCAGCTATTGGGAGGAATGTTATTGCAGCCTAAACCAGGTCACTGGAATATCAGAACTGATGGAAGTGTTTAGATGTTTTGGATAACAGAGAGAAGACTTCTGCAGTTGTATATAAAATACTGTCCCAGCTGGGAGGAGGGCAATTAGGTTTTTCCCCTCAACCCTTGCCATTATTGCATCCTGGCCTCCTAAAGTTTGTCTTTGCAGTGCTTCCTGTGAAATGGTTTTCTCTTACAGGCTTTCTCATTGTTGAGACTTAACTTTGACTGTGCTAAGTACATTAAATGAAGCCTCTTACCCAAAGGCTGCTCTTGATAAGAGATTA
This sequence comes from Campylorhamphus procurvoides, assembly GCA_013396655.1. Classification (NCBI taxonomy): domain Eukaryota; kingdom Metazoa; phylum Chordata; class Aves; order Passeriformes; family Dendrocolaptidae; genus Campylorhamphus; species Campylorhamphus procurvoides. Next base: position 631,947 of record WBMV01006907.1, read on the forward strand.
AATGGGCAGTCTTAATGGAATTTATCTGTAGTGCCAGGTATCTTTAGTACTGGCTTGCAGGTCACAGATCATTTATTTAACTCTTTGTCTGGGTTATTTTTCTTTTTTAATTTTTTAAAGTTGTAAATGCAGTAAATGTCTGACAGCTAACCCTGTTGTTTGTTTGCTTTCTCATTTGGCTTTTTTTCAGTCTTCCTTCTACCCAGTAAGACTTCATCAAAATGTCTCTCTATCCTTCCCTAGAAGATCTGAAGGTGGACAAAGTTATTCAGGTATGGTGGACTTCAAAAAAGATGAGTTTTGATCATAGTAATATATCTGGTGATGTGTAATCTAGGTAAGAGGAGACTTACTGCAGTTGATAACTTGTTTTACCATAGTACTTTAAAAGGTGAAAGACAAACTGTTTACTTTGTAGTTCGATATCTTATGATTAATGCTTAATTTACTGCCTGGATATATTTATTTTTAGTTTTTTATATAATCATTTGTGTTCATGTTGGCACTCTGATGAACAAACATAAATGCTGTTGAAGACGTCTAATATGTTGATATGTTTGGATTTTTTGAAATATAGATAGTTGGTCTTAAGTAGATAAATATAGTCAGCCTCTTCACATACTTCAACTCTGATGTGATGAGTGAAGTATTTAACTTGCCATATTTCACTCTCAGTGTCCAAATCTGTGGCAGAAAGCTTTCATGGTCATTTGAGCACCCAAAAAGAACAAGCACTGGCTGTATTAATGCCATCTAGAATTACAGACTTGTCCATTGGCAATTTTATGGTAATGACCAGGTGTCTCAGTACATCCAAGATTATCACATTTGTGTAGAACCCTCTACATGTAAGAATATTGGTAGTTTTTTTATTAGACATGATGAGGACTAAAAAAATACCTGTGAAACAAAATGAAGAAAAGCATTTCAATGAATTAAGAACTTCCTGAGAAATGTGACATGAATATATTTCACAAGGGGTTTCCTTGCCTTCTTCAGCATTTTACCTTTTCCTGAACTTAACTTGCATTCCCTCCCAGTTTAAACAAGGGCAAGGAGTTATACTGTGTTTCAAGGTGTCTACTACTTCTGTCATTGGGAAGCAGTCAAGCAAACTACATAGAACAGCTTGTTAACTCTCCTGTGTTATCCCCGAGTGCCGTGCCTCATCTCACCAATGTTTGTATGTGTGGGGTGGGGCTTTTGAAGTTGTGGGTACTGTGGTGGGATTTTTCCTTGTCATGTCCACCCACTCCATTCTTCTTATCTTACCAAAGTCCTTTATATACAGTCAGATAATGCTGAACTGAAAAATGAGTACCCCAGAGCCAAGAACATGCTGCATCAGCCTTGTATCGACCGGCTGCAAGACTTTATGTATTACAATTGAAAATTGTAATGAATATAATCAGTATGTTATATATATATTCCACTTTCACTGATACTTTTCATAGAATCATTGCAAAGTTTGAGTTGTGAGAGACCTTGAAAAGTCACCTAGTCCAACCCCTCTGTAATGAGGAGGGACATCTTCAACTTGGTCAGTTGTTCAGAGCCCAGTCCAAACTGACCTTGAATATCTCCAGAGATGGGACATTTATGACCTTTCTGGGAAATCTGTTCTAGTGCTTCACCACCCTCATTTTTAAGAAAACTTCCTTTTATCCAGTCTAAATCTACCCTCTTGTAGTTTAAAACCATTACCCCTTGTCCTATCACAGCAGGTCGTGCTAAAAGGTCTGTTCCCATCTTACTTATAAGCCCCCTTTAAGTACTGAAACTCTGCTATAAGGCCTTCCCAGAGCCTTTCCTTCTCCATGTTGAGCAGCCCTAGCTCTCTTTTCTCATGAGAGAGGTGTTCCATCCCTCTGATAATTTCTGTGATCGTTTCCTCTGCATCTGCTCCAACAGGTCTATGTCTTTCCTGTGCTGGGAACCCCAAAACTGAACCCCACTCTAGGTGGGGTCTCACAAAGACAGAGTAGATGGGCAGAATCACCTCCCTTGACCTGCTGGCAACAAAGGCTAAGTTATTTGCCTCTCCCAAAAAGTGCATTATAAAAATACTGTCTCTTTAAATATGTCTCAGAGCACTCTTAGGAAGAAACCGGCGGAGTACAGAAAGAGAATGTCTGTATCTGCAACAAGTGATGAGTGAGATTAAAATGACTGCTGGTTAAAGCAGATGGAGTTATTACATTAAATATTATTCTAACCTGTTCTTTTTGTCCCTCATTTGAGTTGGAGCTAATTCTTCTAAGTACATGTGATATTGCTAAATAATGAGTCATTCTTGCTGTGAAATCTTTTTCTAAAGACAGCTTCCTGGAGTGTATAGAACTAAGAATCTTCTATTTTTAAGCATTTCCTTAACATCATGAAGTAATTTGACTGTCATGTTGTGTTAGATGATTTATGTGTCCTGTTCAGCATAATGTTTCACTATGAATTTAGTAATTTCTCCCCCACTTTTGACGTTCAACCTCAGGAGGGTTTTTAGGATAGCTATTTCCATCACACTTAACAGGCTTCTGTAAGGCAGTGTTTTTCACTGGTCATGATTACACAAGGCCAAAAAATAGTAGCTGAGGTATTGCAAAGGAAGGAAACTGTCTTACTTAAATAAGGCCTCTTATATTTGTGAGTCAGTCAGCAATGCAGAAATTAAGCTTAATGTGTTCACTGTAGGGACAAGTGCTGGAGAAAAATCAGTTTAGAAGGTCTGTTTCTTTCAGAAGCTATTACACCAGTAGCATTGGATTGCGTGGAACTTGACACCTGGAAGGGACTATAGTAGATTTCACTAATAAGATCTGTAAATGGTGAGGAGGTAAAACTGCTGCTATCCAGCTGAAAAAAGTAATTGCAAACACTCTGCCAAAGGTCATACCCTGAAACTTAGTTATAAAGCTTTCAGCCAAAGTTTAATGTGTCCTTTAAGGCTTTTTAACTTACTTGATGACAAAAACAGAACTGGTTGACAGTAAAGCTTTGCTGCATTATTACTGTAGCTTTGTCTCTGAGCAAGATACGAGTTGATCTACTGAAGCAGTTGTGATTATACTGTAGCATGATGAATTGAAGCTATTTTTTTCAAATAAATAGATTGACTTCAGCACTACAAGGTGAATAGTAACTAGCATGTACAAGAAAAAAGAAAATATTGATCTCCTGCCTGCATAATAAAGGTTTTGTTTTTCTTGTACAAGATAACATATGTGAATTTCTTTGCTTTTAGGCTCAGACTGCCTTTTCTTCAAATCCAGCTAATCCAGCAATCTTGTCTGAAGCTTCTGCTCCAATTACTCATGATGGAGGTAAGCTCATGTACTGTATATTATCCTAATGTTGTGAAAAGCAGTTATGAAATCCTGAAGTTAACAGTACAGTCAAGAATACCTATAAATATGCAACCTATTTACAAAGGGCAAGACCATGCCTTTTTGGAAATGCCAACACCCACCTTGGTAAGGTGCTATAGGAGTCAAAAACCAGTGTTTGCTTGTAAAAGGAAGTTGTGGCAAGCACTTCCCCTTCTCTTTTTGGAACCTCCAAGTGAGCCTAACGTAACAAGATTTGTTGTTGGTACCATTTGAGCTCTTTTTAACTCTTACCTGAGATATCTAGTTGTCCTTGTTTATCAACCTATCTATTTGTAAGCTTTAGAGGTCAGCATGTGTCGCTGAGTGTCAGTCTTCTCCATATGAGCTTCCTTAGAAACAGACAAACGTGAATCTCTCATTAGAGAAGTGCTCAGGAAGGTGGCCCTAAATCTTGTCCTGCAATCAACATAAAGCTTCCAGCAGATTTTGGAATCAACTGCCTGGTGGGAAATCCATTAGATCTAAAGCTGAATGACTTGTGCCCATTTCTTCTTTTCTTCCATGCACATGTATATCCGTGAAGGTGCACAGGTGTGTTTTGAGGCCAGAACTCTGGAATAGTAAATTATGCTTGGTCTAAAAAGCCCAAAGCATCTAATCAGCATGACCAGCAACAGTGCTGGAATGACTGCTAAGAAGGTTGGTGGATGTAACTTTGCCTCCAGTTCTCCTAGGGGCACTTGTGTGTCTAAGATGACTTTAGGGCAGCAGTTTGCATAGATCGCCAGAGAATTGCCTCTGGTGGATCCTTTCTGGAATAAATACTTACCTGGCCTAACTTCACCAGACCAGATTTGAGTTTGCTTCAGCAGTCCCTTCTTGGCAGCATTTTTTCTGCTGTCCAGAGTTTGAATTCTCCTGCAGTTATTTGACCAGCAGTCACAAAGACATAATTTTGACATCAGCTTGTGTGTGAATTGCTCAGGAACTATGTGTGGCTGTAGGGTGACTAATCATTCAATATATCCCCAAAAACGGGAGACCTAGATCATTTATAGGATCTATTGGCTTTCATCTGTAGCCAAACCTCCTGGAAATTCCTCTGTCCTGGCAGAGACAGGAGACTATATACAGCATCAAGAGTTTTTTGATGTGTTCTGTTATTTGGAGCTCTCTGTGGTTTAAATGAGAATGTAATACAGCCAGCAAAGATGCATCATGTGTTGTGGTCTTTAATGAAGAACAAACCAGAAAAATTGGATAGCTGCAAAAATTTTGTGCAGGGTTGTATATAATTCTAGGGGCTTGAAGAAGCAAGCAAAAGTAGAAGATTTATTCATTAAAAGCTTATTAATCAGTATTGATGAAACTACAATCTAATAAATTAGTGCAGGAATATGATCAGAGAGCTCTCATATGAAGCAGCATGTTAAAGAGAAAAAAAGTCTCCCGTTTATACTGGAATTTACCTTGCAACGGCCTTTGTTCCATCTCAGAAAAGTTAACTTTCCATTGCTGGTCAAATGTGGATTCTTGTAATAGCTGATTTTATACATGTACCCATAAATTAATCCCAAGAACCTAAGCTTTGTGTACTGGGGAGCCTGTTTGCTCTTGAAGCCATCCTTTGCACTCTCTCTTTCTAAGCAGTCTTTTCTGTCCCCACTGATTCAGTAAGTGTTGTGTGGCCTCAAGTGTTCTCATAACTGCCCGCCACTTGTTAAATGGCAACAGTTAATGATCTGTGGAATGTCAAGAGCATTATCAATCTTATTTCCCGAGTTGTTTGACTCAAGGTCTGACAAGTCCGTCAGCTCAGCTTCCTTTCCTCCCACTCCCTGCACCTCACCCCTCTTGGGTGTAGAGGGATATTTTAAGGGCTGTGTGTGTTTTTTCTTGAGAGGCATGTCTAAAGCCCCTTTGTTTTGAAGCTGTGAGAAAACGACAGCTGCTTTCTTATGAAGACTCAAAGCAGCCTGTAGTGTGGACCTTAAACCAGGAGGCTTCTGCAGAAACCCTTCCATGCCTGGGATCTGAAATATCCTTGGCATGGATGCCTCTTGGAAGTGCTGATTTGAGCTTGGTGGAAGGTCTCTGTGTGTGTTTCAGTACACCTGCTTTGGGGTGGGAGGGAGAGTAATTTCCCAATACTTGCCCAAAAGCTTGAAAGTAAGGCATGTCATCATGGACTGCAGCAGTGTTGGTCTTGCAACTTGTCATCCTGTGTTTCATGTTGTTTGTGCTGTAAAGAATGAACAGGGTAACTGAAAGTTCTCTGTAAACTCTTCATCTCAGAAATGCTAGTTTTTTTGATTGCTCCTCTAAACCAGAATAGAGTAACAGTCCTGATTCAAGTGGGTTTTCTGTCATAATTTTGCAATTAAGTAATTACAATAGCATGATATTTGTTGAAGTAATTGTACATGTAAAAGCAGTAACTGCTCTTTCTGTTAAATCAACAGCTGTACTGATTTTTTTTTTATCCCCTATAGGCTTATACCCCAGATTGTACCCAGAACTTTCTCAGTATATGGGCCTGAGCCTCAGTGAGGAAGAGGTGCAGAGAAACTTACCAGTGGCAGCAGCTGCTCAGCCACAAGGTGTAAGTACCAGCCAAGCATGTTTTAGAAAGCAAAAATATAATGACTAGATGTGCTTCTAGCCTTCTAGAGAGCAGACTACTGTTTGTCTTTAGTACTATACTTGATTGTGGTGAATTGTTGTAAGAGATAGTGCCAATTTTAATCTGGTTTTAAACAGAGCTGTGCATTTCTAGTGTTGGGAGAGGGTGGGGGGAGAGCTGTTGTGTGTTCATTTGTGTGCTGTTTTTTTAAAAAAGAATATTTCATATAAACTGATATATAGCTATTTTGAAAAGTTGACACTAAGTTGTCTGGCTGTTTTGTTTTAATCAGCAACTGGTAACACGACCTTCTACTAATTACATGGTAGCTCCAGTGACTGGAAATGATATTGGAATTCGCAGAGCAGAAATTAAGCAAGGCATCCGTGAAGCAATTCTATGTAAAGATCAAGATGGCAAAATTGGACTTCGCCTAAAATCTGTTGACAATGTAAGTGTAGAAGCTTGCTTTTGCCTCTAGAGATCTTATTGCTGGACTGAATTAATAGTGAAGTTAGTGTGTGGACACAAAATTGTCTTTTGTATTGTTGTTTCTTATCCATTCCCTAAATTTTACAGCCCTTCATTGGATCCAAAACTAGATTTCCAGCTGCTGGACTAGAATCTGAATTTACAGCAGCAATTTAGTGCCATGTGGTTTACATCACCTGAAAAATACTTGTAGTTTTTTTTCCTGCCCTAGAATATGAACTTGTATCACAGCAGCTATGCCTTTAGAAGTTCAGGATTTGGAAATACTAGGCAGTACTCAGTGTTGAGCAGTATGCAGAGAACTGCTCACAGCTTAGAAATCTCCTCTTTTATAGAAGGTCCTTAAACATGTTCTGAAGCTTCTGTTTCTCAACATAGAAAATCTACTATGTGTGTTCTGTTTGTGTTTTGTTTTGTTGTTTATTGGGGTAAGGCCATTTGATATGAATGTTTTAATAAAATTAAAAGTGAATGTAGCATATAGGGTTAAAATGCTTTTTATAGTTCCAAGGCAGAAAATAAAGTTATCTTGGAGTAGCTTGGGGTGGTGGTGGTTTTTTTAGCACCCCTGTCCCCAAAACTATTATTTATAGTTTACTTTGATATACTTTACTTGGATTTTAGGGGTACTTTGACTAGAAATCATTTTGTAACACTTTGGTTTTCTACCTGAGGTGGTAGCAAGTCATAACTGATTAAGAAGTTGAAAGCTAATGGAGTTGTGAAATCTGGAAAAGGAGAAATCTGCCATGGAGTTCTAGCAGTGCTGATCTATTTCTCCAGCTATATATAAACTCTGATGTCTGGCAAGGGAAATATTAAGTAAATTCAGCCGCAGATACACAAATTTATCACAAGTCTCTCTTGATTCAGTTGTTCAGATTTACTGTTAAAACAGAAGATTATTTACCCCTTTGCATTAGACTTTCACGTTACACTCACGTCTCTCCTTTATTTTTTTCTTTTTAATGTTTAGAGATCCAGATGGAACAGATCTACTAATTTTGAATTTGCTTTAATGCTTTATTCTAGCATTAATTATCCTTCAGACTTTTAAACACATCTATAAACAGACTGGTATTTTAAAAATGTCCCTTAATAATAACTAGCAAGTCTGTTTGGTTGGTATTGCGAGAATGGAATATTGCGAGAGAATGGGAAACTTTAAAGGGCTGTGTGTTCTGTCACTGGTTTTCATCTTTAAGGAAGAACTTCCTCATCTCCCCTCCTCTTTTTTTCCCCCTCTTTTATAGGGTATATTTGTCCAGTTAGTTCAGGCAAACTCTCCAGCATCCCTTGCTGGTCTGCGGTTTGGGGACCAAGTTCTGCAGATCAATGGTGAAAACTGTGCAGGATGGAGTTCTGATAAAGCGCATAAAGTTCTGAAACAGGCTTCTGCAGAAAGGATTTCAATGATCATTCGGGACAGGTAAAACCAGCTGCAGATACAGGTTGTCATTGTCCATCTTGGAGTTACTCTGCGGGGTTTGGGTCTTCCCTTGCTCGAACAGGACTGCAAGCATAACAAAATCTCTTTGTCCATGTACTTCAACCTTAAAGATCGTCAGACATGTTCCTTTTTGTGGGGAACAATCAAAATGGTTGTTAACTTGTAAACTTCCTGGGCATGATAAGGCATAATGTTTTTCCATGATAAACTAATGAATGATAGAACAGGCTAAATTTAAACTTTGAATTGAAGAGTTCTGTGCTTTTTTTCCAGCAGAACTCGACTTTTGCTTTTACTAAATATAATAATAATAGTACCAAAATATTTGCTTTACTAATGGATATATTTGCATTTTATTTAGCATGGTAGTTTTCTTGTGAATTCTGCTTACAGATGAATTAATGCCAGTTTTACTAACAGTATACTTGATGAACCAATACAGATTTTCTATTGTATTAAATAATGAGTTAGTTAGTATGTAGTAATAACAGGCCATACCTAATTGAAAGTCTGCAGGCTGCAAGAAGACAGATGATACTTGATATGAATAGGTATATGCCTCAAAGCTTTTTCCATGTTCAGTCTTGCTTAAGAACCAAGTCTGACCCAGTGGAGGGCAGCTACTTCAACCACGTATTGAATCAAAGTACTCCGGTGGTTATCTACCACTTCTCTGCCCAACTCCCCACCTCCTTCCTATATCTACTACTTTTAAGACACAATGTAAAAGTTGTATGGAATCTTGTATTATTATTAGTTCAGGTGCTGCAGAATGTCTGTAGAACAGGGAAAACATGCAAGGTTTATAAACAAATATCTATTGATGCAGCAGTATTAATAAAATGAAGTTAAACCCAACTACTTTTCATTATACTTGATGTATGAGTCTCTTAGAGTACAATTACTTTTTGTAAGCCAAAGATGCTAAAATAGCACGTGGTTTAGTAGACTGAAAATGTTGTTTTATATTTTAAATGCTCTTTTAGACCTTTTGAACGCATTATTACTATGCATAAGGACAGCACAGGACATATTGGTTTCATATTCAAGAATGGAAAAATAACCTCAATAGTGAAAGACAGTTCTGCTGCGAGAAATGGACTGCTTACAGAGCACAACATCTGTGAAATTAATGGCCAGAATGTAATTGGATTGAAGGTAAAATAAGTAGTATGTGGTGGGTGTGGAGAACTGTGGGCATTTTGTGTGTGTATAGCAATTGTATTTTGGAGAGGGAAAAGTATTGTAATATGTTGTTCAGTGTTCGTAAAATAAAGTCAGTCACAAGAGGTATTTTGATTGGAGAGACACGTTTTGAGGCTTCTTTGCAGTTTTGTGTTGGTAGGCAGTGCAACTCATTCTTTCTCTCTGCTGCTGCCTGGTGAGGCCTACCCTCAGTTTTTATCTGTAGTCTACCTTTGCTGGCAAAACAAAGAATAAGCTTCCTCCTGCCAGTCTGCATCAAATATTAGCAGGAATTCTGCGTAGGATGTCTCTGTCTCTTCTCTAGTCAGTTTGTGTGAGGTACTCATCACCAAGTATGAAGTGGTGTTGCAAGTTCAGTGATTTGCCCTGAAGGTTAAATATTCCAAGAAAGGAGTGTAAGTCCCTTATGTTGCATGAAATGCATCTAGAGAAAGTTCTTGAACTGCTGCTTTATGAGTTGTGTTGCTCATACAACTTCTTGTTTAATAACAGGACCCCCAGGTTGCAGACATCTTGGCAACAGCTGGAAATGTAGTGACCATTACTGTCATGCCTTCCAGTATTTATGAGTATATAATAAAGAGGTAGGTAATAACAAAGCAGCAGTGCTGTTAATTATAGTCAAGTTGACAGTGACTATAAAATGCACTCATCATAAGACCTAAGTACAAACTTCACATGAAGACTGGAGGAGGCAGCAGGGGGAGTCTGAAAATTTATTTAGTCTGATGTTTTGGTTAAATTGGTTTGTGTTGGTTCTGTTTTTAACCTGTTCATATGTTAGTGATGATCTGTTGCCTTTTCCTCTCTGAAAAAACCCTTTTCTAAATATATTTTAACTAAGCCTGAATTTCTGAGAGCTTTCAAGTATGTGGATACCACAAGTATGTTACCTTGTAACCTAAAATGTTGGTTCTAGTGCAACTAATTCCAGTGACGTAAACATGATTCTTGTCAGGATATAGTTGGGTTTTTCTAATCCTTTGGCAACAGTGGCTTTCCAGAGCTAAATCTGCCCTGCAAAAATATGTTTTTGAAGTTGCTAGAAATCAATAACGCTTCAGGTATAATTGAATCCTTTTTTCCTGTTTGTTCTTTTTAAACCCCCTAGGCTTGGTATGCTCTTTCTACAACGCAGTTTTCAGTCTAACAGCCACATTTTCCCCCGCCCTCCTTCCCTTGTGCTTGAGATAGTACTCTGCACATATGCCAGTATCCCAGAAGGTATTGGCAGCATAGCTCAGGTACTAACAGAAATGTTGAGTACCATAGGCTTCTCTTTCTTCTCTGTGTGCTATTTAGCGCAGCTTTCTGTAGCAACATATTTGTTGTCAAAAATAGTGAAGTCCAGCTTTTAATTTGTATTTAAAGGGCTAGCAGTGATAGAGATACAGTAAGCACAAGCTTCAGTGGTCTTCTGTGGTTATCTTTCAAAACTGAATGCCTTTTCCTTTTCTTTAGGATGGCAACTAGCATCATGAAAAGCCTGATGGATCACTCTATTCCTGAAGTCTAAACCTGCACCATGGATGTGTGTGTACATATACATGATGATTCCACTAAACTTGGGCTATTATACTCAGTGATCTTTCTTCTGCACATGAGCCTTTCTGGAGGCTGAGAGAAGGATATGCTGCATCAAGCAATTGCATCTATAATGGCTGGGAATGTTACCGTTCACATATCTTGTTTATTCACACACTGTCAAACTCGTAGCCTTACATGCTTGACAAATGTGAAATTCCAACTGGGTTATGACTTCTTTTCGTAGGTCTCTTATTTAGCTTACTACTACTATAAGCCATTGCAACTAAAGGAACCAGGTATCACTTGCAAAGTTACATGTTGTTACCCAGGACAATGCTGTGCTTTGTATGTCTAAGACAAATGAATATTTTTACTGCTTTTTGTTTGCAAGAGTAGATTTGAAATAGAGTATTAGAAGTATGGCTAGTACTAGTTAATTTTTTGTTCTAGTAAATACTGTTTACACAAAAATGCCAGCTAAGCTGAATATAGCGCAAGGCATCAGTCAGTAAGTAAGCGTGATTAAAGTAGTGTACAGATACTCAAGTCTTTTTATTACTTGTTATACAAATTGTATCTAATATGCTTATCTCTCGCCTTAACCATGTTCTTTTAAGGATTCAGACATAACCAAATAAATGACTGAAACTTTAGGTCCTGTTTATGTGCATACTTAAGATGAGCTAAGACATGCTTTTTTTATTGAGGTCAGTTTCAGTGTAAAATATCTAAATAAGCTCACTGCCTGTGACATTGAAATGTTTTAGAAGGGTAGCTCTGGGATACTTTAAACAAGATGTGCTTAACAGAAGAAATTCTTCACTGAGGGTGGTGAGGTGCTGGAACAGGTTGTCCAGGGAAGTTGGGGATGCCCCATCCTTGGAAATGATCAAGGCCAAGTTGGATGGGGCTCTGAGCAATGTGGTCGAGTGGAAGGTGACCCTGCCCACGGCAGAGGGCTGGAATGAGATGATTTTTAAGGCCCCTTCTAACCCAGGCCTTTCTGTGGTTATATCTCTCTCCATACCTTAAGCTTAACACATGGAAATAGCAGCCAGCTACAAGATACACTAACTGCAGACTTGCAGTTTCACTTTAAAACTGCAGCTTGCTTTGTCTGGCTGGGAGCGAGTTAATTATTGTTGTAGCAGCTGGTATGGCGCTGTGCTTGAGGCTTGTGACCAAGGCAGGGATGATAACACACCAGTGTGTTTGCTCTTGCTGAGCAGCACTTGCACAGTGTGAAGGCCTTTCCTGCTTCTGAGGCTGGGCAGGCTGGGGGAGTCAGGAGGCTGAGAGGGAGCACAGCTGGGACTGCTGACCCAAACTGACCAAAGGGAAAAAAAAATCCACACCATTTGACATCATACGCAGCAATAACCTGGGGGCAATCTTTCCAAAGCAGTTTTTGCTTGGAGTCTGCTGGTGAGATGGAGGAGTGGTTACCTTTGCATCAATTTTTTCCCCCCCTTTGCTTAGTAAGCCATCTCTTGGAATCCATGGATTTTCCTAGCTTTTGCCCTTCTGATTCTCTTGCCAAGCAGTTCTGGGCAGGGTGAGGGAGAAACTCTGTAGGGCTCAGCTGCTGATTGGGGTCAACTCACCACAGCAGGTCATAGGCACATTCAGCTGAGACCTTAAAGTTCAGTGATACGAAGTTTAAAAACCAGTTTAGTGGGTTTTTTCTCTTTCCTTTCTTCCCCCCCGCCCACCTTTGCTATATTCCAGGTTTCAGCGCTGAAGTCTAGGATTACTGAACTTTGATATTGCTCATAGTGGGCAGTAGCCTGAAGCAAAGAACTTCAGTTTAGTATAGGTAGTGTTAGTTCTCAAATGGATTTAGAGAATCAGTTCAGCTGTTCCTTCAGAACTGACTTGGATCCAGAATTGGTCTGGGGAGGGTGGTATCTTAATTATTCCTTGTCCATTTAATTCAGATAATACTTCAAAAGATGATTACAAAAGATCACACTGAAAAGAAAGGAAACACTTCAGAGCTTGGCAGTCTGCAAAAAAGTGTCATCTGTTTGTCCCTTATTAACAGGTGGAACTAACTGCAGCTTTTTCAGTTTGTAGGAAAAGCAGGGATGAGGATAGGATTGGGAACTTCAGTTGTGGGTCTGAGCCAGAGACCTGTTCTTCCTGGGATGTCTGAAGTTTAGTAGTGGAAGCTCAGCTGTGCCTGTCCAGAAAAGTCTTGGGTAGATTCCTGTTTCTCAAATGAATTTCTCAGTTATGGTAACCAAGAGAGAAACCATTACACCACTTCAGGTTGTAGTGGTAATCAAATTCAGCCTGGGAGTCATGCTAATTGGACTGTTTGGTTACTAAATGATGTGTCTCTGACTGTGGCAAGCATGCCCTGGCAGTAATTGGTGGCTTTATGTAGCATTGGTATAATGCCACCCTGTAGGCATGGGGCTTGTGGCCTGCAGCAGTCAGCTCTGAGGGCCCTGGCTAAACTACGACATCCCTTGAGCTTAAACCAACATACTGAAATGCTGATCTCTGCCCCTAACAAGTTTTTACTTAGGAGCAGATGAGTCAGCAGAGGCCAGTTCTACACCTAATCTGGGTTTAAACCTTCTTATTTACAGTTTGACCAGTAGGGTTTGGGTACCTGAATTCCTTACTAAGACCGAATCTGTGTAGAACTAAAAGTAGACAGACAAAAACGTGTTGAGGGAACATAAGAAAACAATACTTATTTTTTTTGTTACCAGATAGCTGTAACTACAGGGGAGATAAATAACAAAGAGGTAGAACTTCAGTACAAGTATTTAGTGTGTTCCTTCCACCTAGAGCATGTAGCAACCAGACGTGAAAGAATAATCAAAAAGCTCTTGTTTTAAAGCAGAAATTACCTAGAATTGAAGAGTAACTTATGGCCAAAAGCATATACATAGATAAATTTGAGTTAAGCTGCAGAAAAACCATGGTTTATATGCAGTTCCTTTCACACATATGATTAAAAAAAAACCCCAACAAATACAACATACTAACATAGTAACAGGATTAACTTGATTTTTTCCCCCCTGCCCTTTAAAAAGTTATGGCTGCTTTAGGCAATGAAGAAGCTGGCTGAGGGCTCTGTTTTGTTGAGCATGCTTTACAACAGAAAGTAAGCTTCAGTGCACTCAACAGCTCTGCCTGGCATGCACCCATATTTAACCAAAAGAAAGTTAAGGGTTTTTAAATTAAATTAATTAATTTAATTTTAAATTAAAACTGAGGGGTCACAACTTCAGGATCATTATCCTCTGGTTTAGCTCAGCAGGAGGCTCCCCCTAGTGACAAGGGACAATCCAGAAATCACCCAACACATTTCCAGGCAAATGTAGAAAAATCACATTCTCTTTGCCTACACAGATGTTTTTAACTGCAAGGTAAAGAAACAGGGCAAACACCAAACATTCTCCTGCAAGATTAAGACTGGTACCAGTAGTACTGCATGATACAGCCTAATCTTTTGCCACATATGCCTTCACCACACTAATTGATTGCATAAACATTGAGTTATTTGCTAAGCCAAATAAGTAGTACAGCTGAAATAAATACTAGTTCAGTTTAATACCATTACCTTACTGAAAAATAAGTTCACACTGCAGCAAAATAAAAGATCAGGGTAATTAGAGAACAGCCCCTAACCATAAATTGATTGGTTTACAATGCTAAAGAAACTGTACCCTGGAATGGGTGCTGGGTGTCAAACCCAAGGCAGGATATCTACAGGCAGAGGACGGAGTGAATGTAATTTAGAAGGATGTGTGTCCTGGACACACTGACAGGGCACCTCAACACCAACAGGGGAGAATAGCAGAAGGGAAATAAATACTGATCTTGGCCCATCCTCAGGCAACAGCACAATTGCAAATGCTTATTGCTGTAATAAATACTATTTCAATACTATTTCAAGTCCTTGATTTAAGAAAAGCTCCTCTGAAGAAATGATATCCTGAAATCCTACAGAGAAAGTAATCCTTTTGCAACACTGCTTTGTCCCTGGGTTAAGAAAGTAACCTAGGATAAACCAGGATGAACCCAGGAGTGTTAGCTCTTTTAAGTCACCTTTGAGGTTGGGAACACTAAACAAAACATGAAAATGCTGAAGATTACGAAGAGAAGGACAGTAGTACAAGTGATGAAAGGCAGTAGTAGCAGAGCACAAAAGACTAACTTAAGGCATGGGATTAGGGGAATATTTATATCATGTATGTGTAAATGTTCTCTATTAGGTGATCAATTTTCTGCTTGTCTTCCATTCAGGCCAGTATATTAGTGCTGTTTTTCAACAGGAAAAAGCAATATAGAATATGTTCTTATTCTGCTCTATGCTTTTGCAAAAAGCCAAAGCTGAAGACTATCTAGTAGACCAGACTGAGGACTGCTCAGAATAGCAGCTGCCTCAGTGTTCCAAGCAGTATTTACATGCATCTTCACCAGGAAGGAAGGTTGACTACACAAGAGGTACATGCATTACGTCATGAGACATGGCACTAAGTTGCACCCATCCTAAAAGGCTTAAATTAAGAATGCAAATGTTTCAGCTTTCAAGCCAGTTCAAACAGCAAGCGATGACACATTCCATCTAAAGCAAACAATGACTGCAAGTTAAGAGCTCTTTAATTACAGAAAAATAGGTCTTTAATTTCATATCAGATATAATTTTAAACAAGCAATTTTCAGTATGATAGTCCATGAAAAACAAATGCATATACTATGGAAGTTAAGAGCTCTCAGTGAAGTCACCATAACATAGAAAGTTGTTGTTGAACAAAGCTTCTTAGCTGGTTGAACTTCAGCAACCATCATTGCACACAGTTAAGTTTCTTTAAAAGGTTTGGTTTAAAATGAGAGTTCATTTAAATGGCTGGAGGGAAAGGCACTTAGTATTGCAGTTTCCAGAACATGATTTGTTTGTCTTCCCCTCCTGTAATAACACTGTTGCACTGTTCATTCATCCACATGGACATTACAGCACCTGAGGAATAAAAACCCAAACAACAAACAAGTAAATCCAAATGCAAACAGGTGTGGTACTCAAGATGACAGAATAGATCTTTTTAAGAGAGTTTATCAACATCGGATCATTAGTTTGGATTACACTGACACCACATATGCTGAGAATTTTAGTAGGCTTCTAGGTGGCTGCTCTTACTCACAGTAGTGATCTCACACTCCGTTGCCTCAGCTGACTTCATGTACTAGAGGGACACCACCAGCTGCCATGAGGAATGCAGGCGGCACACTAAGAAAAGCAATCCTGGAGAAAGTGAGCTTTTTCGCTCTACCATTTGGACTTTTCATGTTAAAAATGTATTCATATCTTACAGCAACAGAAGCCAATTTTCGAAGATTCCCCAGCTACAGAACGATCCCTATACAGATCAAGTTCCAGAGTGCAAGCCTACAGTAGGGAAGTTTGCAACATCTGTTCTTAGTTAAATAGCCTTAAAAACCTCACCAAATTAAAGCAAGATAGTTTTTCTCCTTCACACACCCTGGTTGCTAATGTAGTGAGATGATATATTTAATCAGCCTACAAATCCCCATCTGAAACTACTTCTCTAGTGAACTTAACTTGTTGTTAGACTCAGTCTGGCCACACTGTGACAAAGGATACAGTACAGTCTATACTATACTTTGAGGGCTATGAGGTAGTAAAGTGTTGACTTTTGTGATATTGTGTGAATTGGACAGTTGAAAGTAATTTCCCTCTGGCCAGTCTCGCGAACAGCAATATTCAACCATTGCTATTAGATTTCCTAGAAGGCTCACTTGGACCTACTTTTAGTTCTGGTGTTCCAGGTAACCCTAATATCAGGAACAGCCTGCTGGCTGAGCAGATGGCTCTCAAGATTTTTCAGTACTAACAGGGCTGAACAATAGGAATCTCATTCATTTTGAGAATAGGAATAGTTCAGGCATACCTGTATGTCCTTTGATTCTTTCAATAACTTTTCCTCCAAGAAGGTCCCAAATCAGTAATTCACCAGACTGAGATCCAGATAAGATGGTATTTCCATCCCATTTGAAACACCTGCAAGTAAGTCTGAAATCAGTTCATGTCAAGCTTTTGAATAATGAGAGCCAAACATTTCCAAACTAAGTCAAGAAAGAATTGAAAATGGAGGTACAAAACCAAAGGAAACTACCCTTTCACACGGTCTTTCTGAAAAGGTTATTCCCAAATTATTTTAAAGGGTCATCACCCAAACTCACTTCTCTGACTGCCTTAGACCCAGCCAGACCTTCTCTGGATGAAATCTAGGCCCGTAAAAGAGACCTCATAAGACCATAAATAATTATACTTTTTAGTTGTGGGAAAAAAAGTGATCAGTCTTTAATTGTAGTAGTCAATCTTTCCTTAAGATTGTTGAAATAAAAAGGAATCAGTATTAATGACAGAGATGATTCAAATAAAATAACTGTTTCTTTGGTAGACATTTCCATAGCTCAGCTGCTGAAAGAACTAGTTAGCTACAGCTCTCATCATCTTTTATGGGCCTTAAAGCTGTCGTTGAAAAAAATCAACTGAATAGTTATTTACTTAAATACTTGGTTTTTTTCCCAGTTTGGAAAGCTTGATCATAATGCACACAACATACTAGAATGTCAGCCTTTGCACTCTAAAAAGTAATGCAATAAAAAAAAAGCTGCTGGCATTAGTGCTCTTTCCACTCTGCTGTCACCAGCCATCTCCACAGTTAACTAAGTTGACCATGCAGCTTCATAACCTGCATGTTCTCAGCATTACCTCTGTGGCTCATCAGTGGTTACAGAAGATATAAGCATTCCAGTTTGTACATCTATTACTTTAAAACAACAGTCCTCTCCTGTGCTCAGTAGATGTCTGCTGTCTGTATAAAGGAAGAAAGCAAACAAAAGAAACAAAAAAAAAAGCACATTTAGACACTAAGTCATTGTTACCAAAGCAGTCTATGATACAGTGTGTTGGATGTGACAGTGCCTGGCCTACTTATCTATAAATACTTTACTGCAATTTACGTCTCTAAGCAAGCAATGATAAATGAAATTGGTTTATAGTCTAGACCACTGGTCTACAGCCTAGCACAGCCCTGTATACAATTCTTTATAATGGAGATGTGTGGCAATCCAAAACACCTCACCATCCCCGTTAAAGCAGTAACAACATGTGTATATTGCATGTTGCCAGGAATAAGATTCCCTGTGAAATTCCCAAAGGTGCATATTAAAAACTGAAATCCAACATACCAGGACTAAAAGCAGCATCAAATACAGTCCCAGAATGACATGGCAACTGGTGCAACACAGTTGCTGCAGTAACATCCCAAACACTAATGGTACCATCTTTGGTTCCAGATGCCAGTATGGTATTTGCAGCATTCAGGTCGATTGTATTTACCTAGGAAGTTAAACATCCTATGAGTTTCCTAATCGTCCACGTGAGTCATGTTGAGGCAGGTTTTAAACACACACAAAACAAGCCCATTACCTCTAAGACAATATTTTATTTACAAAAAGCTTTTAATTTAGTTCTGCAACATCCTTAATTAGGTACAATTATGAAAAATTCAGACTATATAAAGTAAAAAATAGGTTGTTTTGATGATACTTTAAAATGCTTTTGCTTTGTAGAATCAGAAATGCTGGGTGACATTTCAGATTACTTTTAGTACTCATATTCTCCATTTAAACATCAGACTTTACCCAAAGGGTAAAATTCTTTACTTTTAAAAAAGTTCCTACCCATCAGTTGTTTCCAATTCTCTTGGGTACAGTTCTTAAATGTTATGAGAACCGTTTCAGTATTTGCCTACATTGTAACATGTTAAAAAACTATTAAGAAGGTTTAGAACACTAATTCTAAATATCTTACTAGACTGATGCTAGAGGCTATAAACAAAAGTATGCAGTTACACATTTATGATTCACCACATACAAGGAAGATATTTTATAGCATGGCAAACAACTCAGAAGTATTCTTTTTCATTTGCTTGCCTTACATTAAGGGGAAGGTGTAGCAATCAAAATATCTGAAAAAGACTAGTCTGTTTCCAAAACCAAAAAGGAAAACTTCAAAAACCCCAGTCCTCCCTGCCCCCATAGGAACTCTGTACATACAAGCTCAGCAAAGTAAATTAAGAAACCTCTGTTTATACAGAGGAATTTAAACCTCTCCTGCTTCATCCCCAGAAGTGGACCTTTCAACTCAGGAAGCATGAGACACTGGTACAGGACACATCCGCCAAAGAAAATCCCAAAATGAAACAAAAAACCTCTATACACATTTCCCAAAACATGCCCCCTTAGCCCCTTAAAGCAATCTCTGTGCTTTACCACTAGATCATGATTTTAATGAGCAATTAATATTCTTATTCTGAGATAAAATATCAACATACTTACACTAACATCATGTTCTAACTCTGCAAGCAGTTCAAAGTGGTGTTTTCTATTGCTCAAGGTCTCTTCAGGAACACAGTGCCACACCTACAACACAGATAGTTAGGTTTGCTTAAGGAAGCATTAGTATAACCTGAGGTGAGTTTGTTCTGAATTCTCACGTTACAAGGAGGACTACTTGTGCTCACTGTGGGCCTTGCCTACGTGGCAGAATACAGCAAAAAATGGGACCTGAACAAATTTACCCTAAGAAGAGCCACATATTAAACATGACTATGCTGATTCCAGACATACCTATACTTAGGTGGGCTCCCGTAGGCTATCACTGCACTGAATGCGTACTTACCAAAATGCCATACATAAGGCTTTGGAAAATCCCTTCCTGTCTCTTAATTCCAAATTATCTTTGCACCTAACCGTAGGCATCTCTTTAGATTACCAAGTTTCCAGTCCCCTTAGCTGAAGAACATAAGCTACAAAATTATTAACAATTTTAGAAGCCTATTCTATTCAGGAAAAAGAATCTCCAGTCAAAGTCAGAAAACCAGTCCAGTTCCTCCAATAAATACAGTTTTCCTTCAAAACCCCCATGTTTAGAGTAAGATAGAATGAATGGATTTTCTT
Organism: Campylorhamphus procurvoides; assembly: GCA_013396655.1. Taxonomy (NCBI): domain Eukaryota; kingdom Metazoa; phylum Chordata; class Aves; order Passeriformes; family Dendrocolaptidae; genus Campylorhamphus; species Campylorhamphus procurvoides. The sequence goes on from WBMV01006907.1 coordinate 651,577, forward strand.
GAAAAATAACACTTTAACTTTCAAACAGTTGAGATAAAGTTAAACGAAGAAGATATCCTAGAAATGAACCTATTGTGATACTAGGTAGGTTATTATTCTAGTATAGCAGGTACATCCATCCCAAAGCATTTGGGTGGCTGAATATGATAAAGTGCTAGCTATAAATAGCTATGGAAGGGTAACAAGCCCATCTACAAACCTTCACAGTGGAATCCCAAGATGCAGAATATAAACGCCCATCACTCCAACAGATCTTACTGACTGCATCATCATGTCCCATTAGGATGTCTTGCTGTCTTCCAAATGCAACTGAATAAAAATATCTAAAAGGAAAAGGTTTTAAAACCATTGCATCATCATAAAACATTTTTTTTTCCCAAGTAAAGTAACTTCTATAGTTTCTAACAGAAATCTAGTGGCAAAAACCCCAAAAAACAGACACTGTTTTAACAGTGAATTTCTATATCATTATGTAAAACCATAAACATAACAACCAAGGCACTCCATACAATTCAATGAAGTCAATAGGAAGTAAATACACACATATGATTGTCCCATGAAGAACTTATGACAGTGGTATCTCCTGGTAAGATTAGACATGATGACAAAGCCTGTAAGAAAAAGAAAGTAGTAGTGTTCAATTTCTTAGCCCAAATCCAAGAGAAATGCACTAACATGCTTTTGGAGAACAAGAAGCATTTTAATCTATAAACATAACATGCACGTGTTATATGAACACTAATCAAGAAAAACCTTAGAAGCTGGACACTGAACAGCAAGAATACTTAATCTCTGTTAAATAGAGGTACCACTGAAGTTCAGAAATACATGCAGAACTGATGGATCTTCTTTTCAAATGCTGGTATTTCATGGATATTGTAATTCCTCACTCAGGAGAAACTGGGTCAGCTCTTCATCTTGTAAACTGCTGTCAATTCTAAAAGCAAGCAACTAACATAAACTAAAAATGGAAGTTTCTTTTGATGTTTGTTCTCCATCACAGCTACTTATCAGATCAGCTTTTTCAAGGAACAAGTGTAACTATCTATCTAATTCCTACTACTCTCAAAAAGAAATATTATTTAAAGACACCTGCTCGTTATCACAGTACATTATCATAATTGGAAAGAAGGGAAAAAAAGCGCCAATCTACTAGTACCATTACTGGTCATGTTTTAGATTTGTTTGAAAAAGAATACAGTGCTGGACTGTAAAGAGTATTGCTTCTAGCATTGTTGAAACACATCAGCACTAAAAACTACAGTGAGGAGAACAAAAGGGTCTCCTCAAGGTCTCCTCATGAAAACTGCACTTCTGGCTTAGGAGTCAACACGCCCTTCTTACAGGGCAAAGAAGCAATGTTCCTAACTTTCCCTTTGCTAAAGCATTAGGAATTGCTGCATCTAGATTCAACTGTTAGCATGTACCATGGCAGACCATAGGGTCTTGATCCTGTGGCTTACTTGGGGACCAGTTAAAGCATGCCATGGCTTCTGTTTGGGCAACTCACTTGCCATTCTTGTTTACCCTTGAGATGATGGTACAGAGAAAGCTGATCTATCTTGCTGCAAAGACTCAACATGACAACTGGGAACACATCTTTATGACCCAGGTCTCAGGCACAAAAAAAATCAAATTCAGAATCTCTTTTTTTCAGCCTCTGTTTTAGGGGCAGAGGGGAAATGTTGTTCAGAGGTTGCTGAGATCACTGCTCATTGAAAAAAGATGGCTTAAATTCACCCAGCAAAGATTCTGCTCGCTGTGCTTGTTTTTCTTCTCCCAGCTAAGTCACAGCCTTCAAACACTTGGGTCCAGTAGGGCAATGCTGGATGCAAGCACATGGGAGGAATTCAAGCTTTGTGATTTTGGTCCCAGTGGCAGTGGGAAGATTGCTCAGGAAGAATTCTCTGCTCATGCCAGACCTACTACAAGCCCTTCTCTGGATAGCAGGCCAACTCAGAACAGAGCCAGTGCAGAAGTGCAACCATTTAATGCTTCTTCCCCATGTTCACAGAATGTGCACTGTCTCTCTGGCCTGAAAGAGTTTCAATTCACTCTGCTAAATTATTCACACACAACACAATTGAGTAGGCAAGAGAAAGAAAAGAGGCATTGACGTGTGCTAAGAGACATGTCTCTGAGCAGCTTTCAGAAGACTCCCAGTGATCTTGGTTTTATTTTGACAGCAACTTACCATATTTGAAAAGGACACACTTCTCTGGATGGTTTTTGATTCCTTGGAAAACATCTTCAAAGTTGAATCTGGGGAAAATGGAGAAAATAGAAGATAAAAGGATTATTTTATATTATAGAAGCTAATAATTTTGCTCTTGCCTGAATGTTCAAATACCTTACTATGAAAAGCAGATACAGATTTCTCATAGTCTGAGAAATTCTTTGTAAACCTTGTGACTTAGGCGTGGAACTACTCTGTTTTGCACCACTTACAGATGAACTCCCCCATGACCATCAAACTCTAAGGAACTCTGGTATCTACATGGAGAAATTTCTGTTATTACCAAAATTATGTTCCCAAGCCTAGATAATATTGAAATCCTTGAGTCAAAGTCATCTAAAAGTGGAAAAATTCATATACTTAAGCTATTTAATTACAGGAAATAAATATTTCAATTTCATGCCATTTTATTCAAAAATAAACCTGCACTTGGTAACTACCTTTGCAATAATACTTACCCTGGGATGTTGTGAAAACAGAAGCCCCATTGCAAGTGACTGCTATTCCAGTAATTGCCCTGTTTAGTAGAAATAAACTTGTAGGTGACTTCATAGGTTTTGAAACTTAATCACCATACTGTAAATAGACTACAGTTGAAATCTGTTATTTGATCTCTGTAAGAACTAAGACATTCAAGGAGATTAAAAGCACTAGAGTGGTGTGTTATCCGCCCTAGAGAGAAAAATATACCTTGACAGAATATGTAAAACACTAGTATAGGACCCCCATAGTGTTCTGCAAGAACTTCATCCTCATCAGGAAGGATGCTAACAATCTGGTAATGGACTACAAATATTACCTTGTTTTATGGGCATTATAATACTTTCCTAGAGTGAGTTGCAAACACCAGGAAAGTAGCTGGAATTAAGGTAGCAAGAAATCCTTCTAGAAGTCTCACCACTAAGACAAGGGATGGGGCTAAAGGAAGATCTGTTCTCTGAAATACAGCTGACAGTGTTCATTATTAGGTATTTTCAAAATTCACCTGAAGTGGCCCTGCTGAATCTTGACTCCCTAGGAATCCATCAGACAGTAGGTTGGTACCTGGATTAACTAAAAACCTACAGTTGGAGACTTGGCAAACTGCTCATGCAGCAGCTTGAAGTGTACAGTAGCTGAAGCTAAGCGTTTAAGCTTTCAAATCAGATAGGATGAAGACGTTAGGTGCTCCGGCGGTTATAAAAAAATAAATGGAAGTCTTTATCTGGCTGCTGCTACCAGTTTTAGAGAAGAGTAATTAATATCTGCTTCAGGTACTAAAACGATAATGAACATGGCCCTAGTGCTGTGTAAGAAACAACAGCAGGATCAAGTTGACAAATACCTCTTCTGAATTGATAAAACACCATATACTCAAACTCATCTCGTGTAATCAAATCAATAACCCATCTCACAAAGAAAAGTATTTACCTTAAACATTAACCCGTCATTTAGACTGACACACACATCCCCCCCCCACTTAAATGGAAGAATTTTGAATGAATAGTACCTACTCTTTGTGAATTTTATATTGCTTATCTAGTTTTAATTTAGCAATATTGTTCCAGGCAAGTGTTATACTTTCTTCTGTCAAATCTTCAAATGATTCTTCATTTGGAGAAACTGCAACAAAATGCCATGGAAGGTTTCATCACAAATACAAAATAAAGACAGATTTCAAATACCTAGGCAGCTGAAGATGCAGACATAAATATAGAAGTAGACAAATAATGCAGAGCTCCAGGAATAAGACCACTAGGCTCATGCAGAGAATGACAAGATCGCTAATTTTTTTCCAAATCTCTTCCTCAATTTGCACAGGCTTACACAGTCAGAAATAGGATTTTTCTCCCCAAAACCAGAGCTTTAAAAATGAAGACTTTACAGAATATAATTCCAAAATGGAAAACACAAACAAAACCCAAAAAACTTCTCTGCAAAGATGTTTTGGTATTCTTTGAGATGTCAAGAGGCTTTCCAAATGGAAAAATATTAAAAAAGTTATTTACTGCTACAATAAAGCATGTGCTTTTGTTATTCTATTGCATTTTGTTAGGAGCATCAGAACTTCATTTCACCGAACTGTTACAAAAGTTAAGGGATGAAAAACATAACAAAATTGAGATAATTAGATGTCAAGTATTATAAAAAGGTCAAACCCAAGAGGAACTGTTCATCTCTGAATTTATGATTTGGGCAGCATACCACCATAGCTATTTAACACATATGACCATTATCATCACCACATACAACTTTCAAAGCCACTCTTGCTCTCTGAATGCTACAGGTTGCCACACCAAGTACCACTCATCTTCACTCCTCCACTTAAAAGTGAAGGCCATTAAATGGTAAGTGAATTGAAGACAACCAAATGCGAAAAACCTTTCCGAGTGGTACCTGGGCTGAAGATTCAGTCCAATTTATAGTTAAATCATTGTACATATGATGAGGACAGTAGCATCTTAGTTTCAGAGAACTGGGGTAAGTTCTGCCTTGAACAGAAGCCTATGAGGGCATTACATATCCTTCTATTGCAGAAAGTTATTCAATCAACTTTGTCCCTACAGTATGTAGGGTAAAAAAAGAGTAATTTCCTTACGGATTTTCATTCAGGTCATGGAAATAGAGAAAAAATTCAGATGCTTAAATTAAGTTCTTAGGGTTTACTTTGATAAAGCCAATTAATCACCCTGTTAAGAACCTGAACAAATCTTTACACCATCTAGAATGCCTGCAGATATGGTCATTGAAATTATTGTCATATCAGGTTGAATTTGAAGTGTCGTGAAAGGCCAGGGATGAGAGCCCTCCCACAGTCCCAGGCAAGACCACTGGAATGGAAGGCAAAATGTAGGACAACATCTTTTCAAATTTGAAACTGGTCTCATCTGTTTTTATTTAACATGTAGTTCGTGGATTTATTTGGGGTTGGCTTACAGGGAATGTAGCCAAGAGAGTTGTATAATGAGATCCCGTGGGAGAAAGATACAGAACTACTCAAAAGTACAAATCCTTTACATAGTGGGTTTATCTGTAAAACATTTACCTGGAGACTCAGTTAAGGAAATGCTGTGACTCGACGTTCGAGACAAGCTTTTCAACCTCGGTATTATCCTTTGAGGATGAGGGGTTGTAAACAACTGCTTTGGTGTCTGTCCAAACTCCAAGATTTGTGTCAGAAGAGCTACTTTTTCATTGGGGTCCATAATACTTCACAAAAGAAGATACATAATTAAGCCCAGGAGGTGAGTACTTTTTTCACTCCCCTTCCCCAAAATCAAGGGTCTGCATGTGCAGTTACTACAGCACTACAGGCCATCACAAATTCTTACAGAACTGATTTACCACAGATTTAACAGTCATATGACAGCTTTATAATTTTTTTATGTACAATGACAATATGCTCATCAATTGAAAAAATGAAGTAATTTCACAAAAGCTGGACTGAAGAAGTGTTCAAGTAACAATCTTCCAATGCATGCTAAAACTGAGAAGATGATGTTGGTTCTCTGCTATTTGGGAGCATGAAATAGAACTACACCATTCATGTACAGAGCCCTTTTACAGCCAGCAGAGAACTTGGAAGAGATACTGAGAAACTCAGCTAACTGCTTTAACAAAAACATTCAGATTCTTGTTTATTACCTGTTTAAATCCACTCCTCCTTCATAAGTTAATGGATGAAACACTGGAAAAAAAAGTTTATTTGTACAATATAGATATACAAGGCTCATTCTGTTTGTCTTGCTATAAAACAAAGCTTTATTTTTTACTCAAACTTGTTACATTTAAGCAACTAAGCTATTTCAGCAGGCTATAGAGTCTGAGGTCTTATGCTTTAATCCTGGTGTTTTTTTTAACCTGAAAGAAGTTTAGGATTTCTAGGAGATTTACAGAACATTTCAGAAGAAATCATTCCTTTCACAAAGGAAAGATAACTTATTTATTAAGTTATCTTATTAAATACCTCCCCCCAGCTAATATATAAATAAATAAGTACAGTTGCATAACTGGATCTCTGGTTAATTTTTAGACAGGTAACAAAAAGTAAAGAATGATCAGAATGGTCTGCGTATTCACCTTTTCATTTGACATCATGTGAATTACTTTAGGGCCTCTGCATAAGAATATTTAATGTAAGCTTATTCATACACAGATCCCTTCTGTCCCTCTTATCTACTCAAGTGTCTGCAATTCATTATGCTAATAAAATCCATACTGCAGCAGAAGCAGCATATTATGCATAAAAAGTGCTCTCATTTTAGAGGTATAAACAGAGGTGCCATAACTTATCTGCTGACTTACTGTATTTAAAGCCTCTGATACATTGTAATTGACACTTACAGTATGATTGGCTGCCAAACCCTGAAATTCTAAAATATAGCTAAGTCACATGCTTTAAGGATATATAGGGAAGTACACTAAAAAGAAATGAGCAACAGAAAAACAAAAAACAAAACCAAAACAAACCCCAAACCCACCACATCATAAAACAAATCACACTATCTTACCCCAGAAGTAAAAAAACCTGACTACCAAAAGGAGGAGCTGCTTATTCCTTCCCTCCTCACTGTTGTAGGAAGGTTTTCTTTCTGAAGTTTTTCTGTCCCATTAAGTGCAAACTATTTCAACACTGTCTGTTACTTGTAATCCTTCAAAAGGATCAGAACTTCTGGAGTAAACACCCTAAAAATCTGATCTGCTAATCTTCCCTTACCAAGAGGACATTTCCTTACTGTGTAGTAATATATTCAGTTAAATATCAGACTGCTGAATAAGTTAGTAATTGCTGTTACTATTAGGTTTAGATAAACACATCAACACAGCAATCACATAACCACATCCCCCTTTGTAAGCACACACAGTGCCTAGATATATGTTCAGAATAAGATTGCAAACAGTGAAATTTCCCACATGCAGTAGTCTATATATACACAAGAAAAAACCCACAAATCCTTCATTCTTGGTCCTAAAGAGCTGTAGCTTGTTATAGCCCATTCTTTCTCTTGCTAGTTCTCTCAGGAACAAGGGGAATATTGCACTGAAATTCTCATACTGCAATTGCACTGGAGGAAAGTTAAATACATGTTCATGTAGAGACCCTAAAGACTCCCATTTTTAATTAGAAAACACTAGTTCCATACTACATTGCCACACCATGCTACACAAGCAATTTACAGTAATGCTATAGAACCTTCTTGTCTACCATCTTAAGTACACCTTCAAAGGTGCAAACCACCATGAAGGCAGTATTAGCAGGTAAGTAATTATTTCTAGTAATGAACAACTGCATTTCCTTTAGGGATCAAGCACTCAAAGCATAGTTATGAATGCTCCAAACAAAACAAGCATTAGATATGTAATTTGCCATTCCTGCCTAATTGAAGCATCCTTTTTTTTTTTTGCTGTTTCTCTGAAGTGTGTATTTACCATTATGAGCTGCAACTGCTTCACTTCCTTTCTGCTTGTAGCCAAATATTAAGTCAATCCATTCATGAAGATGTTCTGATACATACTGACTTTCTAAAGCCTCTTGGCTCTTCTGAAGAAAGTCATCAGGACCTGACAAAAGAAAGGTTAATTAAAGGAGAAAATAACCCACCGGATAATGGTATCCATTTCTATTCCTCCTCTTTCTTGAAAAGCCAACCAAATACCCCACACCAAACTAAACTTCTTATAAAAATTAAAAGCAACTTTTAATTATGTCAATGTTTTAAAGCAAGAATTACATTACAAGAAACCAGAAGGGACATTTTTTGAGAAGAAACACCATTCCAGGAATCCAGAGAACCTTGAATTAATTTATATAATACAAGAAGTTTGACTACTATTACCTGATGCCCAAGGTGGAAGCTCCACATCTTCAACTATCTTTCCACCCTGCCTTTTTCCCAAGTCCAACTTCAAACTGTTTACTAGAAAACTAGGATCATTTTCATAAAATTCTGGAATCAACTAGAAGTTTAAATAAAATAAAAAAAAAAAGCAAGTTTTGAGATTAGCTTTGATCACTTATACAGAATACATTCAGTGTAAAGACAGTTACCAAAATTCATATGTCAAGCTGTAAAGTTGGGCATTAATTTTTCCAACTTTTACCTACAAGGCAGTTCTCTGAGCTAAATTGCTAAATTCAGAGTGGCACATATATTTTAAAATGTGTGACATATAAATCCATAATACCTAAGAGTATCTTCAGAACTCTTACTGCATAGCTACCTTCTCATTTTTAATACATCAAGTAAGGGTAAAGATGAAAATCTAGAATAAAACTAGAATTATGACGTAAATTTCAGAGATTAAATCAATTATTTAAATACCAACATAGCCAACCATTAATTACTTTTTTTTTTTACAAAAAAGCATTACTGTATTAAGTAATGTTTCTTTGCTAAAGGAGTTTAACAGTGCTCACTATCTGACAGTTCATTATTCTCAATATATTCTACAAGTTATAGTTTCTTAAGGCTCAAAAAACTAATATACTACTTCTAGAGTTTAACCTCTCCAGACACCATGTTGCAATACAGCCAAATCCTTACAACATTCCAGCAGACAATACGTAACACTACATCTTTGGAGCCCTGCTCCACTCTGATAATTCTCATTTATTTCCAGTAACATTCACAATGATACTTCTGCTAAACTAAAAGTCAGAAAGCAGACACAGACAAGTAGTCATGGTATTACAGAATTGATACAGGATTAAAGCACAGTTAATAAAGCATTAATAAAGTCATCAGCCTTAAAAAAAAAAAAAAAGCACAACCCTCCCCCCCCAACCCCACAACAAACCCACACAACTAAAAACTACAAATAAAAAAAACCCCAACTAAACACACCCCAATAAAAATCTCTCAAAGTAACAGATGAGAAAGCTTAGCACAGATAAGAGGAAACACTTGAATAATTTCCCAGCAATTTACCTCTTTGAAATCTGTTGCACCATCCAAACAGTTTTTCCAGGTTTCTGCAATGCTAGGTAATAAAGATAAACCACATATTTGTTAAAAAAAAATTTTTTTAAGGCCTTGCCCTCCCCACTGGTGCATATTTGAAAACAAAACCAGCCTAGTTATAGACAAAATGCAAACAAACCTATTGAACATTCTGTCAGCATGATCAAACTTGCCGTTCTGCAGGCAGAGCATGTATTCTGGAGCTAAAGAGAAAAAAAACCTGTCAGCTTGCTTCAAACCTTGTGTGCTTTGGAGGTAACTGTCTGCTCAGAGAGAAAGGAAAAGCTGTCTTACCAACTCTAACAAGGTAAAACAAAACATAACCCGGAGATGAATAATGGCTTCCATACATGAACTTGGGCTCTGTCATTTCCTGATATCGTGTCTGCAACATATGAAGAAGAAAGAAATGCCTGTTAAAAATCAGCACTCCTGCTTTCCCTTAATAATGAACACATATATATTTTTTAATGACACAGATTAGGACCACCTTCAACTTCTTTTTTCTAATGATAAAACAAACTCTTAAGTTCTAATAACCATGCAGCTTTAATCAGAGCTGTAAATTGATACAGCAGAACAATTGCTAAAACTGATCATCCAGAACTATCAGGTTTTCAGGCTGTATTTCCTCTCTTGCTTTCACACGCAATTGCAGTGATTCAATTTCAAAGGTATTCAAACAAATACTTCCTTTTTTTCTTTCACATCAAGTTTATTTCAGAATAATTAACTTTCCATAGGAGACAATGATTTTACACAAAGAATTAAAACCCAGGAAACTGAGGACCTTCTAAGTCTCTCTATGTATTTGACAGGTTATGAAAAGAAAGCCTACCTATTCTGAGAAATAGAAAGACTTGGTGCACTACTATCTGCATACAGAATTTTCAAGGCGGTGCTCTGATCTCCATGGATCCAGATTTCCGTCCTTCAAAGTACCCTCCCTCAAATGTTTACAGCATTTCAGTGCTTACCATACATATAGTTAAATGGATTTGGGGATATGATTTTATAAGTGAGGGAAAACACTTAAAAGCATAACATATGAAATGGATGTAAGAGAGAGGAAATGGATTCAAATAATTTTAAATTAGTCCTGACAAAACCAGTACTTATGAAATTAAGCTGAAAATAAATGTGGCATCATTATAGGTATGTTTGCTTCTGATAAGGTTTATAGCTAGCTTTAGATATCTATGTATTTCCCAAACCTTTCTGGACAAAATTTCTTTCATTGCCAACACATACTAGGCCAAAAATGTGCAGCACATAAATGCCAAGATATACATACCAATAGCCTATCGAGCCTCTCCTTATTCAGGGCACCAACTGGTTTACTAAGGTCACGAAATGTTTCAGGCTTTGTCAGATCTAAAAAAAACCCCATTGTTACAGATTTTAAGCATTCCACTACACATTAATATCCTCTAATCAGTATTTAAAAACAAAAGAAAAAGCCTACACAAACAGCAACAAAAGAAACAAAAAACAACACACCACCTCTCCAATAATTTTCTCTCTCCCTACTAACTGCAAAACCATAAAGTCTTACTGTAAATGGCTACTGATCTTCTTGCTTCCAAACAGACATAATCTTATAATCTCTTGCTTAAGAGGCAGTAGTTAATGTATGAGACAGTTATTGCAATTTATATCACCTAGGCAAAGTCCTGCTACCTGAGGCACAAAATCAGCTGGTGTCATTTTCTTCCTATCATTAACTATTCTGTCAGGCTACAGTTAAGTCCCACCATACAACCAGACTGAAGTGTTTGAGTAGGTGCTGATGAATACCATGAGATTCCTCTACTCTACTTCTTATAGAGGGACACAATCCTCAACAGGACCAACTTTAAAAACAAACTGCACTAAGACACTCAATCAAGGAGCTTATTTATGCACGAGCCTTGTTAGACTCTTCTATTCAGCTTGCAATGTTAAAAATTATAAAAGAACACCTGGATTCTATACATTTCAGTGCAACTCATTTCATAACAAGTAATTTTACTCGTTCTTTTCCATTTATTAGAATCACAGAAAGTCTATGAATGCTCAGTATTGCTGATTTGCAAAGCAACTACGCAGATGTTTGGTACATACTCTGCATGTGAGGAGGGCAATATTTAACAGAATAAGGTGAGGTATTCTGTCCCCTAAACTAGAGGGGAAGGGTAAGCCCACAAGAGAACATCCAAGATCACTAATGCCAGATTCATTTTGATGTAACATGAATTTTATGCAGTGTAAAAGCTCCCCCCCACACACATTTCAGGTTGGGCATGATGTAGTAACATGCCTCATTTTATACATACCTAATACTGAACTAGAGTAGTCTGCTATGATCCAGGGAAATACAGGATACTGGGAGAGATCATTGCAGCTTCTATCAGCCAGATTGTTGAGATGAAGAAGATACTGGTAATTTGATATATGTCCTCGCTGCCATTGCAACATATAACTTTCAGCTGTATGCTCTGCAATATGATTTTCTAAAATAAAATAAAACATTGACTTGTGAGATTTGGAGTTCCACCCCAAATTATACTATAATTAACATTATGCAAGATGCTATCAAATAACAAGGGCATAATTGCTTAATAAAACAAGTAAGAATTAAGTGACAACTTCATGTTTCAATAGCTATCATCCTTCAAACTATTTTAAGATCTCTTCAAATGGGCCTAAACTGCATTCAACCAAAAAAAAAAAAAGAATCACAAAGGAGGAGTGCTGAAAAATATAAATAATGGATGGACATTTATGAAGGAACAGAAAAATATTTGCAGCCCATGAATAAGTCTCTTGGTAATCTGGCAATCTTCTAGAAGCAGGTCTGCTAGAGTCGAGAAAAAAATTAAATATATTTTCCTACTGGACCACTAAGGACTCCCACTAACAACAACATGAGGAAAGAAGTCATATATGTACATGAACAAGGTTTAATTTCAGAACCACTGAAACAGAGAGACTAGAGGAAAAGAAAACTTGATCACCACTCAAGAAAGTAGAACATATGCACCTGGAGCTTCTGTTTGAATTAGAGGCAGGGGCTAAAGAAATTCAAGCCACGCTACTCTCTGCTTAATAGCTATAATATCAAGGTATGCTGTTGGAAAACTGGGTTATTTATTTATTTTTAAATTGGCCCTTCCATTGATTCAGTTTACAGTGCCTTGGTAAGTGCCTGAAATAACAGAATTTAAGGACTGCAACCATGGCATGCTGGCAAGAAAAGAATCTGGATTAGATTACAGCAGCCTGTATTTTAGCTCACAATAGGCTGGGAGGCTATTCTAACCCTCCCTTCACTTTAGTACTTTAAATTCTACAAGTCAAAAATGTCAGCACCTTCAAAGAGAGGATCTTCTCCTGTCAGAGAGATATCAAGGTACTACAAACACCTTAGAGAAAGGGCTTATTTATTTATTTATTTCTATGCTCCAACAACAGCATCATCATTCTTCATCTGCACCTTGAAATTTCATTTTTGAAAGTTATCCAGAAAACGGTCTGAAGTAGGGTAACAGCATGCAGTTATTTCCATAACAGAGAAAATAATGTCAGAATTTATTTCCTTTTCAAAGAAAAATCTAAAACACTAGAACAATTCTCAGGGAAAGTAATTATTTTGTGACCTTTCTGTTTTGCTTTGTGAAGTGGGAAAAACGTCAACTGATATTTAGGTGAATTGATTAAAACAGAACTACAGCTCTGGAACAACAACAAAATAATACAAAATTTATGTAAACATTTTCAATATTGGAAGTAAATATGAATTTCAGTGTTTCAGTTAAAGTAGCATTACAGGAAAACTATTAGATTTTTTCTCCTTTTTTTCCATGACAACATTTTTTAGAAAGTGTTCACAAAAGACAGTAATCACTTTCTAGGAATTAATGAATACAAGATTTAATAGAAATATGAATTTGACTAGTTCAGGATGGTAATTTTCATCACCTACTTCCAAGACTGAGGAAAGTTCAGAATGTGTGCACTGGAAATCCACCCACTACAGGAAGTTTCTCAGACTAAATTGAGTGCCAGGGGGATCCACACATAAAGTCAGTCTACATTCTTTCAGCAAAACACATTTAGCAAAGTGGATCTCATTTGCTCCTTGCTTTAAAGAGAAAGTGTTTTGAGGGTTTTTTTTGTTTCATTTGTTTGTTTGGCGGGTTTTTGGGAGGTGTACGTTAAATGACAATGCATAGCAAGTTGCAAGTTAAAAGAATTAGTTTCACCTTAATAATGCCATCTCAGCTTTCATACTCAGCTCTTCAAACACAAACAAACAGATGCAATTTCACAACATTCATTCTGATCTTTGTTTACTTCTATTAAAATTTTTTACAGCCAATAACTGTTTATTCTTCTCATTCTCACAAATCAATGGAGGAAAAACACAGATAAATTTCCCTTCACAATATACTGCACACGACATTAATAAATAAATACTGCAAACCTATATATGTTGCAATAAGGAAATAGACCTCATCTCGATCTTGATAGTTGTAGAATTTCAAGTAGATGTCAGAACATAGATCATTTTCTGTGCAAAACACTTCAAGGCCCTTAAAAGTTAACAGGGGAAAAACATAAGTGAGAGCAAGTACTCACAAGCTGTAATATTAATGTTTTTAACAGAATATTCCAGTTACTAATATCTAAATCTTTACACTCTATACCAGGGAGCAGTTTTGCCCACAAAGTATAACATTTTAAAATTTCTATTTCCAATCATAAAAGCACTCAGTTTACACCCAACTGAGCAAGCAGCTTTAGAGCTGTGCATAGATTGGCTCTGTCTGGATTAAGCGAGCATAAGTAAAATACTTTTTTTTGCCTAAGTGAATGGAGTGATGCAAAAGAATTAAATGTCTATTCACTTTAAATGTTTCAAAACAAGAAATTTTCTACAAGCCTGAAATTTCAGTGCAAACACTGAAAGCATACAACTGAGGTTCCCCTGAGGCATTGTCTCATCTCTGTCACATACAGTGGGACTCATCACTCCACATTAGTCTCTATTTGAAGTAGTGACCAAACTCCCTCCATGAATCAATCCAGGGAAAAAAATACACCATGAGAGAGGAAATCATTCTATCTCAAGATAGGTGTTTGAGATAAATGGAATGAATTGCTCCCTGGTGATACTTCCTTCTCCCTTCCCCTATACTGACTGCTTATGAAAGAAATTTTTCATCCTTGTCAGAGTTCAGTCTTTCTGTTTTCATCTTTTTCACAACATAAGGAAATAAAACACTTAAAAAACCCAGAAGGGATCATTGAGTGCCATTCACCACTTAATCCAGAGCTTTTAAAAATGCATGGTTTTCCCCTAATGATGCCCATGGTTTCAGCTGGTCATTTAAGAAACAATATGTACAGCAAGACATGAAAAGAAAGCAAATATTTGAGCTTACCAGTGGCATCAGCCCATGTCTTCTTTTATAGATGCGACGCACATTTTGCAGTGTTATTTGTACTACTGGTTTCTGTGGGGGATGAGGGAGGGGGAAGAAAAGATGGAGAATTCTAGCAGGTTTATGTTCTTTTGGCTTGCTCTCTCCAGAGAATCTGAAGTTTTTCCTGACTATAAATACTAGCAATATGAAAACAGTATCCATTCATGTCATTTTAGTAGAGGAATAGCAGTGCTAAGCAGTTATTTTAAAAAGAGGAAGCTTGTCTGTGGTGTTGGGTTTTGCCTGAGTAGCAAATCAGTTTAAGAATAAATAAACAACAGTGTACTATCACCCGAGTCTGTCAGCAGAGACAATCCTCATGCACGAGAGAAGCAGAACACAACAAATGGCATTAGAGGGAAGCCACTGTGCCAATGGGGCCACCTGCCGACTGGAAACAGAATGGCACAGTCATCTTCTGCTGTGAAACACCTTTTCCTTGCCTGGACAAACCTTTAGAATGTCACAGAATCATAGAATGGTTTGGGTTGGACGAGATCTTTAATGGACATCTAGTCCGAACCCTCTGCAATGAGTAGGGATGTCTTTAAGTAGATCAGGTTGCTCAGAGCCTGGTCCCACCAGACCTTGAATGTTTCCAGAGTTAAGGCATCTACCACCTCACTGGGCAACCTGGACCAGTGTTTTACCACTGTCTTCACAAAAGCCTTTTTTCTATCTAGTCTGAATCTAGTCCCTTTCAGTTTAAAACTCTTATCCCTTGTCCTGTCGCAACAGGCCCTGCTAAAATGTCTGTCCCCCCAATTCCTCCTCCTTTATCAAACACACCTCTTCCAATTCCCTTTTCTGTTTTCTGTACTAGCTTCAAGACATTCCTTCCTCTTGTCACTGACATGATCTCTCTAGGTTACCAGTCCTTGCAGAGCACTCAGAGTTTTCATTTTCTTTTCCCTGTGCCTGGGTCTCCAGAGCCCTTCTTTCAGTCTTCCTGCTTGTCTTTTCTTTGTCCTTAGGGCACTCAAGTTAGACAGGTTCTTTCTTCCCCCCCAGGGTACCCAGCAGATGAGAGCACTAGAGGTGGGCTCAGGTACTCAGCCCTGTGGAGGGTACTGGCAGCCCAGTGTTGGGATTAGAGGATGGGTCTAGCTTGGTATTTCATCCCTGGCCAGACTGTGCTCCAACAGCTCATGGGACCAGTCATACCCAGCTCGTGCAACACCAGGACTTGCTGACACAATCTCACATGCTGACAAGGAAATTGGGAAAAAAATTAGTCTGAGATAAAAAAATTTCTGTTAATTGTGCTACTGCCATGTGCACTCTAAAGGTGTTTCACAGAATCATAGCTAAGTCAGTGGACTGCTAAGACTATCACGGCTATTTCTGTGTTCCAAAGCAGAAACATATCTGCAACAGATAACTCAAGTTTTCCTCTAGAGAAAGAAAAAAATAGTTTAATAGAAAACCTAGCTAAGATCTTCCACAGCAAACTACATGTATATAAAGCTCTCACTAGACAGGAACAGCATCACAGAGTGATGAAATGTTAAAAAAGTAATATTCAAATATTAATAAAGAATGAACAAAGGACACCGTGCTTTGTCAGTACAAGGTAAATTTTAAGCAAGTTATCACAGAATGAAGCCTCAGAAGAGGAGATATACTGAATGTAACAGAGCAGCACAGATCAAAGGAAAACTAGGGACCTTCTGATTATAACTGAAAATAGAATCTTCTTAGAGATGTGCTCTATGTGCATTTAAGGGAAATAGTACAGAAAATTAAACCTGTCCACTAGCAGGGCAGCGTGCTCACATTGTATGCAAGATCATCTGAGGCACTTACAGGATATCCATTAAGAGGCTGGAAGTACAAGTTAGCATCAGTAACGCACACATGCCCTGGATTAGTCACCAGTGGCGTCACCATTTCTGCTTTACATTCCATATGCAGCGTTTCAGAAATGCTTTGAAATCTACAAGTGAAGAAAAGGAGTAAGTTTACCTCCAGTTCTTACTTTGGTAACGGCACCCTTAAATTCTTTAGAAAGGTTTTAGGTTAACTTATAGCCTTGGGACATAAGAATGGGGACTTCAGTAAGCCTATATCACATGGGACAAAAGTTCTGTGTTGAGACCTCTGCTTCAACAGGCACTCCCAGGAAGGAACGCTGCTATGTTCTGCACCAGTCTGAGAGCAGTAAGCCACTTGACTTTTCTATACAGTTTTATTTGGCATATGTCAATGCCCAATTTGCAATAAATTCATAGATACACAATAAACAGTTTGGAGACATAAAATATTAACACGTTTATCTTCACAACACAAAATTTCCTACTCTCCGTTCCAGACGCTTCAGATTCGAAGAAGGTAACTCTGAATTAGAGAACTTACACTACCTCAAACAGCCATCTAAGTATCAATGCAGTAGACTAATCAACCAACAAGCTGAAAATGATTTCCCAGTAGAAAGTGATTAGAAAAGTACCTGTTTTTATCAAATGACGTTCTAGCCAAGCGCGATTGCAATATAGCAGTTATCTAACGTGGAAGGAAAGTGAAGTTAATATGGTCTGTGATTCAAATTCAATCAGAGGTCAATTATTAAACAGTAATATCACAATATCATTATTAAACAGTAATATTAGCAATAACCAGGTACTCACCATGGCTGCTTGATCTCCCATCTTATCCAGACAAGAAGCCCTGTAAAGCTAAACAAAAAGCTTTAAGCAAAATAGCACAGAGATCTCCCAGAGAGATCAGAAGCCAACAGAAACAGGAGGGGCTTTAGCATGCTTTGTGACAGAATACTGAAAGATCTATTATTACTTCATTTTAAAGAAGGATATGTTTGTTCATTGCTACTGCCATGTTATTACTTTGTCTGTATACTACCACCCTGCATACTAAAAACTAATATGGGTTGCTTACAACAGCTGTCAGAACTAGATGCTGTTTTCAACCCTACATTTTAAAAATAGATACCCCAAGATTGAGAACAAAAAAAAAAAAACCTTGAGAATAAAAAAAAACAACTCTACATTAAAAATCAAAAGATGCTGTGATGAAGTAAGCAGTGATATCAAATAACCACATACCTGATGTAGAGTTTGAACAACATCTCCTACTTTCCCAGCAACATCCAGTTGGAATAAGTGTTCTGTTCTACCCTAAAATTAAAAACACATTAATGACAAATGAGTTTCAAATAAAGCTCAGCTGGGGGGGGAGCAACACAAACTAAAATCAAAGAACAACCCCCCTCCCAAAACCCCTAACTAATAAAAAAATTAACTGTGGTAAAAGTATGCTACCAATACTTCAAAATATACTATTCTTCGAATACTCCAAAAGCAGATGCAAAATCCAACTGTTTTCCAGCAAAATCCAACAAATTTATCTTCCTTGTGGTAAGGACTTTGTGCCGTATTTTGTTCATTGTTTGATACAATGCAACATAATAGCTTTGAAGTGAATTAATACAGTGTAAACATCAGTAAATGTAGAACTAGTACCTACTCCTCCTATTTTATATCACGTTAAAACGTGACTATAGAACTAGTGACATATTACATTAAAACAGCTACAGTATATCTTGTAGACAAAAGGTACCCGCCCATCAAATCTTTGAAGTCTAGGCTAAAAAATAGTTTTGAGTGGAAAAGATCCTAAATTCAATCACAGCCTACTTTGACTAGTCATTTGCAAAAGCCTCACTAACACATCACTCAGTCTATGAGGAGTACTTATTTTTTTCTCTACAAAGTCTTCTCAGCTTTCTTGAGTGTCATTTTATAGTAGATTTTTCTGATTTTAATTAAGTATGGAACAACTGATACTAACTTCACACATAACTCATATTTAGCAAAGGTTATGGGATCCTTTGATGACCCCTGAATGTAGTATAAAACTGTATCAACACACTTCTGTAGGTTTTTGTAATTTCTCAGGCTAGACTTCAAAAACTAAAAAAGGGATCCGTAAAAGTACAGCAAGACATTGATCAGTGGATATAGCTGGATTAATTTAAAACTGAAGAAAGGAAGACATGAAAATCTAGACAATCTTCAGTGAAATTTATGTGATCTGAGCGGAACTGACACCAATCCAAGAAGAAAGCATGTTTCTGGAAGCAAATGAAACTGGGTTATAGACAAGGAATTCAGTAGCAATTTAGAAAAAAGTCTTTTAATATTTCACCCAGAGCACCATTTTCCCTCAACAGCAAAAACACAGCTCTCAGAAATCCTAGTGGATGGTCAACAAGGATTGCTTACAATCAACAATATAAAAGCTTTTGTGAGCAGCTGTCTTTGTAGCTCTCCAGCCATATGCAAAGACAACAGCTCAGTATTTTGCAATTGATCTGAAACAACCAATGCAAGAGAAGGAAGATAAAATGTATTACCCAATTCCAGCACTCAGTGACATATAGGAAATTGGCAATGATTCAAGTAGAAGATATTTAGCAGCAACAGAAAAAATTCAGAAGTGATTGAAGGTGAACTAGATTTCTTGTTTTAAAATGCAGGAACGCAGCTGCACTTTAGTGAAGTAAATTGTAATGGTTAACTGTCAGAAATGTTTTAGCTATGGATGAATCATAACTTAGGAGAAAATGAAGTGAAAAGCTTTCTAAACAGCCCTTCCGATTCTTTTCTTTTTCACTGTGTTGGCAATGGGATAAGGCAGTTGACGTGATAGTTAATAAATCTTCCACATGAATGCAAAACAGAAAATGGAAGGACTGGAAGATGAAACAGGTTTTACACATGGAGAATTAACAGAATTTAAAAAAAAAACAAAGAAAGAAAATTTTTAAGTCCTAGTTTAGAGGCAGATCTAATCACAAAACCAACCCAAAGCAGTTGCTGGGAGAACAGGAATCTTCTCTTGCCTCTTTGCTGTTCACTACAGTAATATAAATTTATGGACTCCATCATTCTTCAAATTTCTTACTTGAATAAATATATTGAGAAATATAGTTCTGTCTGTTTCAATTCTTGGGCAATATGTTTAAAGACTCTGCATTTTCTTTTTGTGTTTGTGTCCTAACTCATCTCATATTTCAGGTGAAAAACCCTCACTTCCATGCCCTGAAGCCTCCAGGCTCAGAATCAGAGCAGACCAACCCCACTAGCAGAAAGCAACCAGAAGTAACCTGCAATTTCTGCAGTAGGCTGTCTTATCTGCAATTTCTTTGAACTGTGAAGCACTCAGCTGGGAAATATCAATTAGCAGTCTCTCAACTCAGGTCCGAGGAGAACTGAGGAGAAGCCATTTAGCCAGGATGCAGGGCCCACTGTCTACTAGCAGCCTGCTGACAGCTCTGACTGTTGAGCCCATATAGTAACACATCAAAGTAAATGGCAAGTCAAGTCTGCCATATGTCCTCCAAGAAATATGAGAAAGCTATCATGGGAGATTTGAGACATGTTTTTTCAATATGCACAATTGTTTGGGTTTTTTTAAAGCTTTATTGTGATATTCCTCAAATGATAATTATCTTACTTTTTCAGAAATGAGAACATATATCCTTGCAAAACTTCAGTTTGCTATGAACACCAAAAAAAATTATACTCACTCTTACTGTTTTATATGGTGCAATAACATTTCTTTCTTTAATGAGAAAAACCTGAAAGAGATGTTACAGTTTCAGACTTAAAAGTGAATCAGAAGTACTGCAAAACACCGTCCAAGTAAGCAAAACACTGTGTTGTAATATCCTGCTTTAGCTACCCCAGATAAACTGAAAAAAACAATGAGCTTTTATATCAGCTACCTGCAATAAGGGGCAAGAGTCCAGTTTAGTTTAGAGGCTTATTTATGTAGTTTAGTAGTAGGTTTTTGTTTTAACCATATGACCTCCAAGGAGTTACAATACTAAGCCAATACACATGTTTCCATTCAATAAAAGGATTCTCCTCCTCTTCTGGTAGCTCACAGCCTTAGGGTTTTGTCCAAACGGGAATTATCCGACTGGATACTCACAAAAAACTACTGTGTACTCTTTCTCAAATGAACACCTTTCTTCTGCTTCCAGATCTAACCACTATGAACACCAGATTTCCTCTCTCATCCCATAGCACACTTTCAAACAGCTTTATTTCTCTGGTGCTATTCTCAAATCTGAGGGGATCTTCTCTCTGCAAAAGCCATATGAAACCACTCTCCTTCACAACATTCATGAAAAAAACTTCTAGGAAAAGATTTGACTGCTAGCACATCAGTTTGTAGCCACTTATTCCTTACTATCACTGCCTGAAAGAAGCCAGAAATAAGTCATGGTTTTGCTCTGTTTGTAAGGAAGGTTCAAACTTGCTAAATTGTTGGGCCTAAAGTGCAAGACTCAGGATTGGTTCTGAACTGCACAAAACACACTGGACTGCATCACCTACTGTCTTCTACTCTGTGGCCCAAGAGACTTGGATGATCAAAGAGCCTTTTCCAGTGCCTCAGTTTCATTCCTACAGCTAGCACCTCTGTGGTTCTACACTCCAAAGTACCGTGGCAGCAGCTTCAAACTAAGGACAAGTATTAAACTTGCAAGAACAGGTATGTACCATGCTCTAGCCAGAAGCCTTCCCAATTCCACCAGCTAACAGAGCCACCCTTCACGACATGACCACTCACAGCACCGTCCAGCTAAAGAGAGTGGTGTGCTTAGAAGCTTACAAGCTTGGCATGCCTCTCTAAGTGCTACATTAAAAAATAATGACAATTAGTGTCCTTCATCTGACATCAGCATGTACAGGCCTGAATCAGGCCACTGGAGAATCAGAATGAGAAACCTGCATTACACTCAGATCGCTCTTCTGCAGGATAATGGGGCATTTTTTTACACTGAATACTTCATGTTAATGAAAAAGCAGACATTATGATTCTGGAGTTTTTTACATGAAGTTATTTATCCAGTTATGCATTAACAACTTTTTTATAGTCTAAAAATCAGATAATTCAGATGTTCCAATTATTCACTATATGCAGTTTCCTACAAGGCAAAAATTCTGTTCAGAAAAGGTATTCATAATTAGATCATGATGTGTCATAACTACAACTAGTGACTACTTGACACTTGAAAGTCTGTATAGCTTTCATACAAAATACCAGCATTTATCATGCCACCTGGCTATTTCAGAACAGTTCCACAGAGACAGGAGAACAACTAGCAAGCTACACATGAGAGGAGTGGGGAGTACTAACTCCACTTGCCATCTTAAAAGTTAATTCTCCTTCCCTATGAGATGCTTTTTATAATCGTTTGTTCTTGAGAACATATAGTAATGATGTATGGTGGACCCACTGCATGGAACACTTAGAAACACCTTTTTAAAAAAACTCAATACACAAAAATTCTGACAACTCCAGAAACCCTGACTACACAATATTCTTCACAGAAGCAGTTTCAAATTAAATATACTGATTACTTTAACACAACCCAAAAACTTCTCTGTCATAGACAATATTAAATGCCTGAGCTCATTTTTTACTGCAGCAGTACATAACTGAGCAAGGTTATCACTTTTAGGTATTGATAAACAGAGATTTTACAAATATGGCAGACTATTTAAACTTACATTTCCCATCTCAAGTCTGTTCTTTGCTGAAATTTAAACATTTTTTTTAAACTTTTACAGCTTTGGAACACCTATCAACTGTTATTTATCAACATATGAATTGCATTCCCTTGGTTAACTTTAAATATGAACATATCCAAGTTAATCCCAACTCTTGATTGAAACTTGAAGACAATATTTCAGGACACCTTCTGAAAACTATTTGGTGGACATACAGCACAGTCCAAAGTTTTCATAAAGCTGAACTGCAAGAATCAAGATGGCTTTGCCATTACCACGACACGCTGCAGAAAGTAGAAGAAAGCAGTACAACAAGACCAAACTAAAGAAGATTAATAACAAGTTTTGTTTCAGTCTATCCTCCTTTTTCTTCAATTCTAAAGTTGCCCTAAGCCCCATTATAAAATATACAGTGCAAAAAGTTCACTTTATCAAAATAATCACTTAATGAAGTCATTAACAGTTTGAAATTTCCAGCATCAACAGCTTCAAATTAATGCTGAGTTTCTGACACTAATTAGTTCTGTTTTCAGTTAACTCCTCGCCCTACGACTCCAGTTTTGAGAAAAACACCATTAAAGAATGTAAGATCCCTCATTTATGTAACCTCACTCATTTATACATCAAGAATCTGTTATATGCAGGTCTCACCTGGTTACATAGAACAGAAATCCCTCCAGATGTATCCCTGAAATGTAAATAAGATATTTGAAGTGATGGGTATTTCAGCTGTAAAAGAAGTTAAATACATATATAGAATAAACCAAATTCACCTACCGTGTGAAAGGGTTATTTGCTTCATTATCTTCTGGGGCTTTTATACTAATGCAGTCTCTCAATGGTATCTGCAACAAGTTATAAAAATATAAAATCTTAAGAGCTTTTTAAAAGAGAATCTTAAGTTACTGGGAAATTTAAGCTTGCACTGCTTACCTTGATAATGGGTTTGATATTGTCATCTGGTTCAAAAATAATTGACTTTGAACATATTTTTAGAGAGCCTCTGAATTTTCTAAAAGGAATGAAAGGAAAAAAAAATATTTGTGCATCTGTTCAAGATACATGAAACTAGAATGACTCTAGTAAATGAAGGTATGTAAAAGCTGTGTACCTTTCATCTTTGCAATCTTTATTTATAATATGATTAGCTGTGTGCTGTTCAAAGTAATATTCTTCCAGGTTAAGAAGAAGCAGTGAAAACCTACAAATAAATAAAAATAATTTATTCCAAGAGAAAATGCCTTAACAGCTAGTATTCTTAATAAGAGATATCAATTTGGGAAGTCTTCACTGATTTCTGTGCTCTGTCCATATAACAAGAATACATTAACTTTTAAAAAGAATAACTTATATGAAAATTTGTATACACATGAAGAAGATAGACTGATGCTCTTCCAACATATATAAGGTTATAGATATCTCATTATGTTCACATAGTGGAAACCATGCTAATACAACCAGGCTTTCTGACCAGTAAAGATCTCTTTAGCCCTGATCAGTGTATGCCAGTTAAAATATGCAATGACAAAAAAAAAGGAAGGGCAGGAACTAATCACTTAGAATGAAGGAAATGAGAAAGTTTTGAAGCAAAACCAAATTACACTGGCCTAAAGTGTTAAATGAAAACATGGCCACAGATTTTACAACACAGCTGAGTCACTTGACGGATGCCCTCTGAGGAAGCAACACCTTCCTCTCCAACCCCATTCTGTACTTCCTCTGGACCACTGCCTGTTCTACCCCACAAGAAGCCTATCTGCAGACTAATCCAATCAACAACATACATTGACAACAAAACAAAAATAAGAAATTGAAGTCTTCTAAAATATTTAATTGCAGGATCATAGCATTGTTGTGCTGGTACCAAGTAAATGCAAGTAGGCCAGACTAGAGAGAACATGAAAATGCATTCTCCAACAACTTAAACTGTTGCAAGTGATCAAAACTCAACAACTTTCTAGCAGGGCAAACACTCAGTCACTTATTGTTTCAGCTATGGGGAATGGCAGTGGATACTGGCATAGTAGGAGGAGGAAAAACATACCATTTCTGTTGGAAGTAAAATAGCTTGTTTGTGTGCAGCACTGGTCTGATCTGCAGAAGTACTTAGTATTTATTCACATCCACACTTGGAGCTTTTTGTACTGTGTTCATGATATACTTTGTGAGAAATGCTCATGAAAACACTAATAAACCAAGTGTCCCCAGAGCAGTATTCAAACAGCAGTAAATATGTTGAGAGTTCACAAAGTGAACGGGATGAATTGAATGGCCTGTTCATTAAAAAAGCATATTTCACAACAGAAAAAAAATGTGTTATTGGAAAATACATCTTGTTGACTTAAAGATTTGTGTTGTAGCTGTTACATTAAACAGAACATAACAATAAAAGTTTACTGCAACTACAAGTAACAGTGGGTCCATATACTTAAAACTGCTTGTGTGTCCCAGATACTTTGTCCTAATGCTCTGCTGCTTTTTCAAAACAGCTTTATCATTACCTCTCCTCTCTTGTAAACAGGTATTTTATGATCCCGCTGTGCTGGTCTTGGCTTGATTTTCTTCACAGTATCTACTATGCGGCTTTGTTCCGGATTTGCGCTGAAAACAGTCCTCATAATTCAGAGGTGTTTTTGTTATTGCTGAGTAGTGCTTAAATAAAGTCAAGGCACTTTCTGCTTCTCACCCCACCCCACCAGCAAGGAGGCTAGGGGTGCACAAGGAGCTGGAAGGGGACCCAGCTGGGACAGCTGACCCCAACCGATCAATGGTTATTCTGTGCCATATGGCAACATATTTAGCATATGAAACCATGGCAGCTCCCACACAGTTACCATTAAATCCCATTTTTCAACACATCATCCAGTTGAAATCACGTGGAACAAACTTGAAATTTCTGTGCTTTTGCAAACTCAGACCTTGCAAGTCCTATCACATTTTTAAATTAAAGCTTTTTAACAAAGCTACATATATAAAGAGCAAGTCACCATCAGAACGCTTTTCTTTCTAGTATGTATGAGCATATCCATTCAGTTTATTATCCATAAGCCAAAATATTTAAAGAACAAAGACAACACCCAGATTTGTTTGAAAAATATCTATTTTCTTTGACCAAGAAACAGAGACTATTAACAGAGGGAACAATAAGTTTCACAGCAATAGCATACATGGTCACATAATTCTTTTCTTCCCCAGGAAAACCACCTGGTCAATCGAATTCACTTCTGAAATTCTTCATTCTTGGGCTCTTCCCTTTGTCTCACCTATTCTTTTGACACACTCCTCGCATTTTGATACTCCTTCAAAATTCATCTGTTGACAGCACCGGTAATAATTACACTTTAAGTTTTTGGTAAATGCAGGCATCTTTCATATATTCAAGACCAGCCATATTTTTACATCAGATCATTGGCTGTTATTCATAGTAACCATAACATGCTTAACACAAGCCAAAACACATAAACCAAGAGAGTTCTCTTTCAAATTTTTCATTTTAATTATCTCCATCAAACTGTGGTATCTTCATAGTTGGCACTTAATGAACCAATTCATCTTCTCAAAATCAGAAGCTCTGGGCTACTGGAAAGGATTTGAGGTACACTTTCTCTGGCATAATCCTTACTCCTGCTGAATCAGACGATTTCATGAAAAAAAAAATGCACAAGATATAGACAAAAACTCATGATAAACTCTTTATATGGGCTAAGTAGTTACTGTGGGAAATTGTAGGTTTCTTCCCTTTTAAATACCACGTTTACTAGCAGCGTCCAGCTTACCCTTTTGCTATTCTCTCTCTGTGTCACTTCCACATGACTACTCACTCCCCAGGTTTACAGAGACAGTGTCTAGGTAGAGCTCCTTGCTGGAGACCAGCGACCTCATGTGCCATGATCTTATGCTCACTGAACTCAGCTTTCCTGTCTAGAAAAAAGGTTTGTATTGCTAGCAGCTGTTAAAGCATTTTTCTTCAAACATTATACATCACATAGGCCAAGTGCATTTTCCACATTTTATCTTTTCCCTCCACTCTCCAGAGTCCATATGGTTCTGCAGCCTCTTCAAAACACTTCTATGCTTGTTGCTACTCTACTTGCAAGTCCATTTACTCTAACTGCATTTTCCCATATTTTTAGGCTGCAGTGAGTCATTTCTGCGGGCAGAGCCAGATATCAAATCTCCACAAATAAAATCACCAATCTCTTCTCAAGTACGCATTGCATATTGGGATGAACCTATAGCCTGTCAAAAGATTCTGTCACAAAAACCACTCCTTTAAAAATTGATATGGTACCATAAGTGAAAACAAAATTTTCAGACTTGTATCTCAACTATTGGCTAACAACTTCGATCAGTCCAAGTTACTGGTAACGAACTCCTGAGTTCATCTCCTGATGCATCATCTGTTGAAAAACCTGGAATTTCTCAACCAAATCTCAGTCTTTGCTGCTTAAGTATTCATTTGTCTGTGTTAATGATCCATAGGCTTGTCAAAAAAAAGGGAAAAAATCAAGTTTCATCAGATGTTACTAGAGTATAGTCAGAGCTTTCTATCTTCACAGAACAAATGTCTTTCACACAAATAAACAGAGCCACTGATAGTTATTGTATCAACAGGGTCCCTCTTGAGAGCCATCACTGCACAGGATAATACTTCAGGCTTGCCAGATGGTTCAACAAGTATCTACAGATAGCAAGGGCACAGATCAGTCTCTAGGATACTGCATGAGTAGGCAAAGTGTTGTGAAGGCCCGAAAAAGAATAGGACATCAGCCACATTAGCTATACAATTACAGCACTGAGGGGATCTTCAACGCGTAACTGAGCAGTTGGACTTAAGACTGACTGCCTTCCAAAGACATAAAGAAGGTATTCCAAAGGCCCCTGTGATATCAAGAGGACTGGCATACCAAACTTATATGCTATCAATTAATTCTTCTGCACCATGACAGGACGACAAAATTTAAAAAAAAAGAAAATCAACAAATAACATTAGCAAGGGAATGCATGAGATGGATGCACTGCATTAGAAACTGATTAAACGTAGGACAGCTGAAAACTGTATTTTGGTCTTCAGCCACTGGGCAGCTGTACAGTTCCCTGTGCTGAGTAATTAACAGTACATACTGTAAGCCTACGACTACCACACTGCCCTGCAAGAACAGCCTGGATCACAAAACCAATGTCAAGTTAAATAACAATAAGCAAGGCTGTTCCTGGTCTACTCTCCCTTGCCTTTAAGTCTGACCCCAAGGCATAAAAACCCCCCAACCTCAGCAGTTAGTCAGGCAAATCATAAGTTTTAATTGGGAAATGTACAAAAATGCTTTGGTATCTAAAATGAAAACTGTTTGGTTGGGGTATTTTTTTTGTACTTTTAAATTATCAGCAGGAACCAGTATCTAAAAAAAACCCCAATTCTGGTTCTAACACAAACAGTTGTGTTTAATAGAAATCAAAGGGACCTTCTACATTTGCCTGGTGCTCTAAAACTTTTTTTCCTATAATACAGTAATAATCAAATACAAACTTCTTTTTCAGGCAAACAGAAAAGGATCAATTTTGAGACATTTTTCTTATTATCAGCAAGTAGTTCATTTTAATCCATTTTCAAAATGAATAACCCAATTGTTACTTGAAATTTCCCACATATAAATGATTTAATGAGTCTTTATTAAAAATCTGCTTAAAGAAATTCCATGCTACATCTTGGAAAGCAACTCAAATATCTGTTGACACAAAATCCTTTGAAATCAAGCAATAAAATTCACACCTTAAAGTGTATTACAGGATACTTTTACACTTGGTTCTTAATAAAGACATATTTCACAGGTTTACGTCTACAAATTTTGTGGTCACAATGCTATTTAATGGCTTGTAACAGACTGACAAAGTTAGTAAGCCACAGCCGTGTCTTCAGGGATCACTGACCTTTTTTTCTTGTATATTTTACTTGACATACTAGACTATTTAAAAAAATCCCAATATATTATTTTGAAAATAACAAGGAGATGCAAATCAGATAAGATTTTCAAAGAAAATTCAAAGCCCATGAAAGTAGCTGTAAGGAATGAGAGTTTGCAAGGTGTTCAACGCTTTATACTGTAGCTTCTAAACAGTCTAGTCTTTATCCTCAAAGTCTCAGTAATAGCAAACGAGCTTTCAGAAAACTTCCAAAATTATAATATTTTCTTAATGCATGTAATATTTGAAAATTGCAACTTAAGGGGAAAAAAAATGCAGCTTCACTAGCTTTGCTGGTCCTACCCTCTTGTAATGCCTCAAAAACCTCTTACAGTTGTGGAGACCAGCCAACTCTGACTCGAAAAAATTATCACATTATCAGGTAGGCCAGAACACAAGCTTTGATTCAGAGCTGTGAAGTTTTCTCAGGATAGTTCTGCACAGTTTTAGTAACCTGGATCTGTCTATGGAAGGGCACACGAAGTATCAGAGGTAGTATAGTGTGAAGGGGTCAGGTGCAAGAACAAGACGGTTGGGAACAAGGCCTTACCCTGTGGAAGGGAGCAAACCTGTGCAGCAGCTCTGCTGTCAGAGGTGCTGAGAAAGAGGCAGTTTCACTTTCCAGGGTGAAATGAATTAGTAGCCATCACTACCACCAAGGCAAAGCTTTAAGCTTTACAGGGAGAGGAAAGGCACTTCCACTGTTGCATCTCAGGTTTAATGCAAGTCCTGTATTCAAAATCAAGAGGAGCAGCAGCAGCTTGGAGGAAGAAGAACATGATAGGTGAGGGAGTACCTTCCATTATAACAATTCACATAGCTGGAAAAACCAACACCACCAACTTGAAATAACATAGGGAGCTTCACAGATCTGAAATGGAAAGATGTTCAGCCACAGTTGTTCCTGTCTATCTGAGGGTATATGGGGGGCAGAAGGTAAAGCAATGGATAACCAGTATAATGTGGGCCAACACATATCTGTCTCCCCCCAGCTAACTTTAATGTAGGCATTAACAGGTTTTGTGTTAGAACATCTTCAATTCCCACCCAGTGTTAGAAGTATACAGAACCTGGTGGAGTAAAGAGTTACCCTTTAATAAGTGTATGAGGAGCTGGTTGAGCTTAAAAGGTAAACACTTACACTTAAGGGGAGAAGTAAATTAAAGCACGCCACTGTAATTTTGCTTGAAGACTTATTTCATATTCCTGGCTTTGTATAGTCCTAGAAAAATTATACTAAGAATAACTAAAAAATCATACACAAGTGATGTGGAGGGTATTTTCTTGTGAAGGGAGTCAGTATTCCCTTGAGAAGCAGCTTCAGGGGAAGAAAAAAAAGAAAGGCAGCAACCTTGCCAAGAAAAACAGAACTTACTGCCTTTTTCAAAGAGCTCCCATATAACTGCGACTCAGAAGAGGGCTGAGGAATATGAGTCAAGCACACACTCAAGGTACATAGGAAAACTAGGCATCTAAGTAGCAAGAAAACACTTGCAAAACTTCAGCCTATATGATGTCATTCTCAATACACAAGGTTTGAGAATCAAATCAGCATGTGAACATTCCTAACATTGTTCAGAGTATGCAACAAAGAAGTGAATCGCATTTTACAAACTGCAAACCAGTGCTTAAAAGTCCTGCCAAGATACTACAAAATATTCTCCAAATATGAAGTGTGTTGCACGAGGTTTAGTCTACTTGAGAATCTTATTTTTACTTTCCTTGATATGCATGTCCCTATATACTTCTGTTTGAAAAAAACTCATGTGGGGAATAAAAAAACCCAAACCAACAAACTCACAGTTCATTCTATATACCAAATTCACCTACCAACTGAAGCACTGGACTTGTTCAAGCTGGACACAGGAATGACTGTGTAGGGATCAGTGCCTTGGCAAAATCCTATTTATACTACCCAAAGAAGATACCCCATTGATCCTGCTTTAAATTCCTAATCTGTGACTGAATTCTTACTATTTTCATCACTTCATCAGAAAAGCCCATGCTGGAAACCTGCTCGGATACAAGGATTTCAAGTGGCTGATCCAGTACGCCTTGCACAATCAGTTAACCCGATATTGGAAGTACAACCCTGATAACAGTAGGATGTTGCCAAGGATGAAAAAGTAGTCCAGCCCAATCCAGCAACACTCCAAAACTACATAAAACCAATTCTAAAACTAAACTCTCTCCTAACAAGAGCAAAGTAGCCATGGGCTGGATACTTTTTTGTTGGTCTCATTTGCTGATGTTTGAATAAAAGCCTTCATTATGCATATTTTGTTCCAAGAGAGTAAGATAATGATACAAATAAAACAAAATAAAAATAAAATCCATCTGCAGCACCTACATCTGCGGGTAAATTGCGTCATGTGAGTGATGTTTCCAGCAGAACAGATGAAGCCCTCATACAGGAATCCAAGCAGAGTGGAAGACAAACCAGGAGAGCTATTTACAGAGCCTCTGTATCAAGTGGTACAGTGTTACACTTGCCCGAGCTTGGGCACACTGCCAACAGAACCGAGACATCAGTTTATTAAGGGAGAGACAACCTGCACCAAACACCATGTCATTTAATTTGAAGCGTTGTAGCTAAAACTGTTTGTAAAGAAGGATTCTTGTTCAGGAAGGATAAATGTCTTAGGGATTAAATAAACTGGATAAGCATGCACACAACACTAACGAAAATGGGGCATAATAACTTTCTTTACCCTAAACAGCTGGGCAAAGTTAGAATAGAGATGAACACAGCTGAAACAGATACAGATGAATTTGAAGGATAAATTCCTGACAGAATGAACTCTGCTTAGTGGGGAGATGGATTTGTTTAATCAAATGTAAAGTAAAACCCATTCCTTGTTCTCAGTGTGTACACACAGAACATTTCATCATTTTTTTGTTTCCTACTAGAAAATGGCATATAGTCAGCAAAGGAGGGTTATGTAACTGGATATTAAAGTGGACTAACTAATTAGTTAAGAAGAAATTTTTTTTTTTCAGGTAATTTAAAACCACTCTGATCTTCCCCCCAAAAGCAACTGCATAAGAAGATTTAGCTTCTTACCAAGTTTGACAGTACTCTTAACCAGAACTTCTATAGCTTACAGCTTTGTGGAAAGCAATGTACGAATTACAACAAAAACAAAGAAATAAAAAATCCACAAACCACACACCAAATGCAGTTCCCTGAAAGCTTCAAAAAGTCCTGGTCATCTCACTAGGAAATATCCACACCAAGGATACAAAGACCAAGAGAAGCTCTGAAGCAGAAGTTGCTATATCTGTTATAACTACCCAGCAGGAACAAGGAAAGTTCTTAGAGGCCGTCCCTTCAGTTAAGTGATAAAGAGCTGGGTTCTTTGCTATTTTGAGGCAGAACTATAAGGAAAACAGTGAAAAAATTCAGAATTTCTGATCTGACATTTCAATTCTCAAATCTTTTAAATCACTTAAATGTTTTTAAGATTCCCTAATTCAGAAAAGTGCAGGAAGAGAGGGAGGGGAAAAGACCTCATATAGGGTACAAAATATATACAAATTTGCTTTGATTTTATACAAATACCAATTGTTAGGCAAGGACAAAAAACAAAAACATGAGTTTGCAGGTACAGGAAAAGCTGCCACTGCAAATGAGAACCAGATTCATCTTTTATGAACTGCTCAAATTACGAACGCAAATAATAAGATCCTGAAATGCTTTCAACTATGAGCAAAAAAAAAAATTCTCATCAGTAACTGCATATCAGTAATGCTGATAGACAGTGATATTCTGAGTTTGTTTTCAGGGCTTTTTAGATGAGATTTAGACCCCATTTGGGTTCTTTGGGAAAAGTCTGATGATGAGTTCTGGCCTTTCTTCTCAGCTTCTCAAAAAAAAAAAAAAGACTCTATACAATAAATATTTAACAGAGCTAATACAGTAATTTTTCTTGCTTTTCCTAAAATTAAGAAGTTTTACTTGAAAACATAATTAAAAATTAACTAAAAAGCCTTCTCTTTTCCTTCTACACAGGAACTGAAACCACCTGCAGCCCCCAAAAATAACAATATACAAGACAAAAAAGGATCCTGAACACGTCCATACTTCAAAAGCCACTTCAGAGGTTGTGGTAGCATCATGGGCTGCACAGCCATGAATCAGAATTTATATGGACAGAGTGAGTCCAGCTCTTTGTCATGCGGTTTTCTCACCAACAATAAACAGTGCTGTGTAACCAGCAGAGACCTGTATGAGGAATGTGCACAGGGCTTGCATGGAACCAGCCCACTGCCCTCCCACAGCTTCTGCAGCAGGACACGGTGGGGGATCCTCCAGAAAGGACCCCATGTCCCTTTGCTGTGTGACCCATGCCGACCTATCGCTCTCACCTTATTGAGATTTCCTATCTGGAAATACAAAGATTGGAAAGCATTTTGAAACTCTATGACAAGCCAGATGCAGATAAGCCACATAAAAGAAAGTGGGACACTACCTAAAAATAAGAGTAAATTCAGGATACACTCGAGTATGTGTGATGAGCCTTTTTTTGTATGTTCACAAACAAAACAGGGATTACAGTCAGGAAGCAGAAACCAGCTAATTGAATTTAACACTTTAAAGAGCCAGCACGGAGTCTGTAATTTAAGGCCTGACAATACACTGATTATAGTGTGCAGAGGAAAAAAAAGAAAAAAAGGCAGAGGAAGCAAAACAAACTATAGCGAAGCAGAGCTATAACTCCATGCCACCAACACAACTGAGAACAAACAAACAATCAATCAACAAACAGCAATCTACTACAGGCGCTTCTTTCATGCAGCTTCACACACAGGGCAAGCAGCACTGCTGTCTTCCCGGGTCCCTTCTACACCCTCCTGAGCCTTAACGCCGGGGAATGCTCAGCCACCTGGCCCAGCAGCACCAACAACGCGGGCACTGCTCCAGCACCACCAGCAGCAGCCGCAGCGGGGCCCAGTCCGGAGGCGGCCG